>PVKC010006296.1:0-31312 GCA_004027635.1 Crocidura indochinensis | reverse complement strand
GGAAGAAATACAAATGGCCAAAAGACACATGAAAAAATGCTCCACATCACTAATCATCAGGGAGATGCAAATCAAAACAACTATGAGGTACCACCTCACACCACAGAGAATGGCACACATCACAAAGAACGAGAACAAACAGTGTTGGCGGGGATGTGGAGAGAAAGGAACTCTTATCCATTGCTGGTGGGAATGCCGTGTAGTTCAACCTTTATGGAAAGCGATATGGAGATTCCTCCAGAAAATGGAAATTGAACTCCCATACGACCCAGCTATACCACTCCTAGGAATATACCCTAGGAACACTAAAATACAATACAAAAATCCCTTTCTTACACCTATATTCATTGCAGCACTATTTACCATAGCAAGACTCTGGTAATAATCTAGATGCCCTTCAACAGCCGAATGGCTAAAGAAACTGTGGTACATATACACAATGGAATACTATGCAGCTGTCAGAAGAGATGAAGTCATGAAATTTTCCTACACATGGATGCACATGGAATCTCTCATGCTGAGTGAAATAAGTCAGAGAGAGAGAAAAACGCATAATGGTATCACTCTTCTATGGGTTTTATGATAAATGAAAGACATTCTTGCAAGAATAATACTTTTCAGACACAAAAGAGAAAAGAGCTGGAAGTTCCAGCTCACCTCATGAAGCTCACCACAAATAGTGATGAGTTTAGTTTGAGAAATAACTACGTTTTGAACTGTCCTAATAATGAGAATATATGAGGGAAATGGAGAGCCTGTTCAGAGTACAGGCGGGGGGTGGGTGGGAGGAGGGAGATTTGGGACAATGGTGATGGGAACGTTGCACTGGTGATGGGTGGTGTTCTTTACATGACTGAAACCCAAACACAATTATGTATGTAATTAAGGTGCTAAAAAAAAAGTACATTATTTGCTGCATACAATTGTACCTTTCAAACATTTTATTATTCAATATATTTTGTTAACATGTTATTTAAATAAAATGGATATACTGTCTGTATAGATCCATTTCAATAAAATGAAAAAAAATTTGACACATGTAACTAACTACCAGTTAACTATTGGAATGTACGGAGAAAGCAAAAAACCCCACCATTTTGAAAAAACTTAGCACAGGACTAAGTTCTATTTTCAAATTAAAAAAAAAACTCTTTAGTTTTTCTATTCTTCTACTAGTCTTTGGAGTTAGTTCTC
Organism: Crocidura indochinensis; assembly: GCA_004027635.1. Lineage (NCBI taxonomy): Eukaryota > Metazoa > Chordata > Mammalia > Eulipotyphla > Soricidae > Crocidura > Crocidura indochinensis. Next base: position 30,118 of record PVKC010006296.1, on the reverse strand, counting down.
CAGACATTTAAAGTGTGCATTTAGATTGTTGATTTTTGTCTTTATCTTCTTCCATTGTGTAGGCCTATAAGCTCTATAAGTTTGCTCTTAAGTACTGTTTTTGCTGTTTTCTACAGATTTTGGTAACTTGTTTATTCATTATCATTACTATCAAGGAATCTTTTGATCTTTTGTCCTTTTACTCTCTCTATTTTTAGTTTGGGTCACAAACAGTGATACTCAGGAGTCACTCCTGGATATGTGCCCAGAAATTGTTCCTGGCTTGGGAGACCATATGGGATGCCAGGGGATCAAATTTTGGTCCGTCCTAGGTTAGCCTCTTGCAAAGCAAACACCCTACCATTGCACCACCACTCCAGTACCTTTTGTCCTTCGTCCTTTTGCTTTTTTTTTTATACATATTTTTCTTTGTTATTTTTTTTGGTCACACCTGGTAGCACTCAGGCATTTCTCCTGGCTCTATGCTCAGAAATCGTTCCTGGCAGGCTCAGGGTAGCATATGGGATGCCGGGATTTGAACCACGGTTCTGCATGCAAGGCAAACTCACTACCTCCATCCTCTCTCTGGCCCCCAGATAATTTTCATTGAATTATCATATGATACACAATTAGATATTCATAATGGAGCTTTATGAATGCAAAGTTCAAAATAATTAGATTAATACCTTCAGCATGGCAACTATTTCAAATATAAAACTTATAAGGACAGGAAATATAGTACAGTGAATAAGGCCTGTGTCTTACATGTGGTCAACTCATATTTAACCTAGGCATCCCTTAAGGTTCCCTGAACACTAACACCGATTCCTGAAATCAAAGCCAGGAATTGTCCCAGATCATTGCTGGATCTGATCCCAAATCCTAAGAAAACAAAACAAACAAACAAACAAAGTAATAAGCAAAAACTGACTGCAGGGTAGACTCTTTTCTTTTGGTGACAATTATGCAGTTGTTCTTGACATGATTTTGGGAGTAGGAAATTCATGGTTGTGGTGAGGGTGAAAGGAAACCTTGTAGTATTGTTGGAGAAAAGTTGATACTGAAGTTGTAACATTTTTGCCCTAAATCTCAGGTATGAAGAACTTTGTAAAACATGGCGTTTTAATAAAATAACTTTAAAAAAATGTATCTGCTGATCTAGAGGACACATGGTAACTGAGTACTTTCAAAGTTGTTCTATTGATTGTACTTCATTAAAAACAGTTCAATACATTTGAAGCAAACCTGGGTCATTTGTATTCTAATCTAGCTGGTATCACTGTAGTCACCACTGTATCTTTATTTTTATTTGGTTTTTGGTTTTTGAGTCACACCTAGCAGCCCTCAGGGGTTACTGCTGGCTCACTCAGAAATCGCTCCTGGCAGGCTTGGGGGATGACATGGAATTTCGAGATTTGAATCACAGACCTTCTACATGCAAGGAAAACTTCCTACCTCCATGTTACCTCTCACCACTGAATCTTTACATACAAAACAGGTATCCATCAAAAAAAAAAAAAAAAACGTGCTGCTCCAGTCAGATCTCATTTCCTAGAACTCAATTGTCCTTTCACTGTCTTGTAAATTTGTTATATGCCTTTTTCTGTGTATAGTGCAACTTTATTTTAATTGCAGAACAAAAATCACATCTAGAAACCTAGCTTCCAAGAAAGCCAAAAAATAAAACTGTTCTACATTATCAACCATTTAGTGCAAGGATTGTTATATGAAAGAACACATACTAGAATTATACATTATTACAAAAATTCTTATCTCAATCAGGGTTTCTTATTGTACTAAAATTTCTCATTATACTAAAATTATAACATATAATTATAAAATTATATGCTAGAGACATAGTAGTAGTACTAGTAGTAGTAGTTCTAGTAGTACTAGTAGAGAATACATCTTGTATAAGTGAGTCCTGGACTCAATTACTTGAAGACAGGAGTTTGAACAAGTAAAAAGAGAGGAAGAGTAGGAGGGAAGATTGAAGGAGAATGGTTTGGAAATTTAAGGGTATAGAAGAAAAATGGAAAAAAAGGAAGGAAATGGAAGGGAATGAAAGAAAAGTGAGGTTATTATAAGACATAATTGTTGTTAAATAGAAAATGTGTCTATTTTAAATAACTTTACAATGTTTACAAGAGAAAACCATGGATAAAAGAAAGCATAATATTTGAAAACCATTAAAAGATTGTATAATATCAAATACATATTTTAATTATATTTAATTATTTTATAGGCTTTAAAATGATAATCATTTCACTTCGATAAATTTAAAAGAGGAAATGTCGGGGTTGGAGAGATAACACAGTGGTAGGGCGTTTGTCTTGCATGTAGTCTATTAGAACAGAAGGTGGTTTGAATCTCCGCATCCCATATGGTCCCCCATACCTGACAGCAGCGATTTATGAGTGTAGAGCCAGAAGTAACCCCTGAGCACCGCCAGGTGTGACCCAAAAACCAAAAACCAAAAAAAAAAACAAAAAAAAAAACAGGACATATATACCTATTTTGCAAAAGTGAATCACTTAGATACAAATCATAGTTTTCAAATGAATGGAAACTATTTTATACTGATAATTTCAATGTATTCTCCAAGTTTATATAAGATAAACTATGATACGCGCATTTACATTAGTATATTACACTTTGGGTAACTATTCATTTTAGCTTAATGACAATTCAGGTAAGTCTATGAAGAATCTATAAATACAAATATAAAAGTGACATATTGTAGTATATGAAAAAGTTTCCATAAGATTATTCTTGGATTTGTTGTATATAAAAATATTTCCTTAGGATTGTGTGTTCTGTGACTATTGCCCCACCTAGACCTTTCAGGCGGGGGCGCTGTGGAGTGAGCAATAAATAGCATTATGGACAGGGGAGAGAGACCTTTTGCGAAAAAGCTGCTTGCAGGTTGCAAGAGAATTCTCTCGCTCTCTCTCTTTGCCCAATCTTTTGCACCCTAACCTTCTTGTCTGTGTGAATTATTATTTGCTGCGGATAAATATTACCAAGGTCTCCCCCCAAAAGGGAATAAGGACATGGGAAGTAATTTCTCATTCTGGGGACTGTTCGTGGATTCACAAATACCCAACAAAGGATTTAACAGCACAGTTACATTACAACATATAAAAAAATTTAATACTTATCTATATATATTATTGAAAGAGGCATCTGTAAAAAGTAGTCAGTTAAGGAAAAACTCAAGCAATTCTTGGTTTATCACATATCTAAATGCAGTTCATAATTTAAAAACATAGCTAATGAATATTTATCACAAAGGAAAGTGTACCACTTTACATGTTAGAGATATGTTTTGTTTTGTTTTATAAAATATTTAAGCACCATAATTACAAGCAGGATTGTAGTTGGGTTTCAGTCATCAATGTTTTATGAGGAGGGAAATAAAAATGAAAGAACTGGTAGAACAACAGTGATTGCATAGTTATTCAATGTTCATTTCTCGTACTGACTTTTAATTTGTTAAATAAATAGCCAATTGTTGGTGGAAGAGTAGAACTCTTGAACTGTGCCAGCAACTAGCACCTGGTACAACTAATTCAGTGTTATTATTAGGTAGAGAAGAGGTGGCAACATTATAGTAACCATCTAAAATTCATGACTTGGAAAAAAGCCCAGAATTGCACAAGAATTGATGAAATGTTCAACTTACATGGAAGATCCATGTAGTTATTTACTTAGACTAGTGATTTTTTGTGGAGTCAATGACATTTGTCAGTGGGTAAATTAGTGTTCAATATATTCAATCCAATATTAGAAAAATTAAATTTTCATGGAAGTCAAATCAACTTCTGTAAACTAACTGGATCAATATTTTTATAGTTATTTAATTTATTCTGACAGGCACAACACATGTTATTTAGAACAGAAATTTATGTAATTAGCTACAATAGATTTATCTAGAATTTTCAATACCTTGCAAAATTAGTATTGACAAATTGGTTGCAATTGTTCCAGTGAAAGTTGTCAATCCATTACATGAAAAATGTATTAAAAGTAATAAAGTTCGAAAACCAATGAATCCAATTATTATTATTATTATTATTGTTTTGTGGAGTCACACCTTGTGATGTCAGGGGTTACTCCTGGCTATGAGCTCAGAAATCACTCTTGGCTTGGGGGAACATATGGGAAGCCATGGGAAATTGAACTGTGGTCCGTCCTAGGATAGTGCAGGCAAGGTAAACGCCTTACCATTTGCGCCACCACTCCAAACCAACCAATTACTTTTATCTACATTGTTTGATGTAACTTATTGTAATTGATCATATAATTCTTAGAGAAACAAAATTTAATATTACTTAATAACTAGTAATCTTATAGGTAATTCTCTTTCCCTCTGTTTACATAATATTGATGCTAACTTGAAAGCATCTGTAATAATTCCAATACAATATTAATATATATGAATTACTAGGATTATGCAAACTAAAACCATTTTATACTTGTGGAAGTTGTTAAGGAAACCTTTAAGTTTAACATTGTGAAAAGGTAGAAAAATATTCTTTTTTAAAATTTAAATTATCTAGGTAATTTTTCTGATTCTTTGTGGATAATGAAATATGTATAGAAAGTTTGCAGGTAAAACATTCTTGATGCTAATGGAGATACATAAAACCTCAGAAATATGTGAAATAATCCTGAGAGTTATCCCATTATATACTGGTTTATGAAAGGTAGATTTACTTATGTATTACAAAAATGTAATTTTTTTTTGGCTTTTGGGCCACACCCAGTGATGCTTATGTGTTACTCCTGGTTATACACTCAGAAATTGCTCCTGATTAGGGGAACCATGATGGAAGCCAGGGGATTGACCAAGGTCCTTCCTAGGTCAGCTCATGCAAGGCAAACACCTTACTTCTTGTGCCACCTCTCTGGCATCCCAAAATAATTTCTATTGATTATTGAAATGTTGTGGAAATATCAGCATGATGGGCTCCTACAGAAACTTAAGTTTCTCTGACTCATGGGCATAACTCTGGTCAAGACATACTGTAAAAGTTTCTGTGTTGACTTTGCATTCTTATTTTCAGGTGAAACTTGGTGACAAGTGACAGAAATGTAAGGGCTAATGTTTTCTCTCAGGCAGTGTTATACTAGAGACTGAATGTGGAATCCTGTGCAATCTATATGCTGCAGCCCTTTGAGTCAGTGGCTGTTTTCTTGTTTATGAACAAGCATTCAGAAAGAATTTCTAGAGAAACCTGCTGTCACCTAGAAAAATGTCATCTCTTTGTTGACTTCTTAAATAGTTCCTTTCCTGCAGATCTTATAAATAAGACATTTGGTCCTTTTACCCAAACCATATTTACATGAGCCTCCATGGTGGGTTCCCAACCTTTAACTCTGAAATTCTATTACCAGGAGTGACTGATCTCTGGGAAAAATGTCCCCTGACTCCTGCAATGATATTTGTATCATGGTAGGTAGATGTCTATGCAATGAACAGAGTTTTTCTGTATTGTCATCAGTGTGACTATTGAGAGGACCCTGATATATCTCATAGAGGATGCTATGTATGATTACATCCCTGCAGACCTGTGGACACAACCCAGGAGCAGTAAAATATTTTTTTGGATCAGCATTTCAAGGCTGTGGCTGTACCCACCTCTGAGGAGGATGTATGATGGTTCAAGAGGAAAAGGACATATACTTTGATGTGCTGAAAAAATTTTTCCCCAAATGACTGTTCCTCCTTGTTGCACAAAAATATTCTGGAGTAAACACAACATTCTTCTTTTTCTGTTTATCTATATCTTCTCTTTGTATCTATCTTATTCTCTGTCTAATTTACTGTATCTTCTTCTTCTCTGTATAACCATATTTCTTATTCTTATTCTCTATTTGTCTCTCTGTCCCAGCTCTTCTTATTCTCTATTCGTATTTCTTTCTGTGGGCCCTTTTCCTTATTCTTAGTCCCCATCTCTCCCCATCTCTCTCTCCCTGGGCCCCTTCTGTCTGTCAGCTCTCTAGCTCGCCCCCCATCTCTGTGCTCCTCCCCTTTTATCCTTTCTCACCAACTGCCTTTCTCCAACTGTCACTTTCCAACTGCCTCTCCTTTGGCCTCCCCTTCAAACTTTATTTCTTATTAATCCAATACATAAAATAAATATAAAATGCACTACACCTCCTGTCCCCACATTCTACTCTCCCAGGAGATATTACTTCCTTACTCTAAGGTTTTGGACCTGGGGTGTGGTGGCCACCCATTCAGTGATCCTTCATTTGACACTTCTGCTCAGTGTCTGATTACCAGAGCTAGAGACAGTCCTAGTAGGAACATCCTTTCTGAGAGGGTCTTTCCAGTGGGGACTCAGGTTATCCTCCCCCATGAGGTAGTATCTGTACTCCCCTCCCCACCAGATATTCACATGTTCTCCCATGTTCACCTCTGTTCCCTAAATTCTTGTTGATCAAGTCACAACTTCTTCTAGGGTATCTGACCCCTCGATTATCTTCTTGCAAGTGGGTGGGGGCTGCTTTACCTTTTCCTGAAGGTTGAGATCACCCTAACCTTTTCCTGGGAGGAGAAGGGGCATACAGTTTCTACTCTCCAAGAAGCTCCAGGACTCAATGGGGGCACTATGAATTGTGTTATCCTCATCTTCCCTGTCTCCAATAGTCAGAGTCAGAATAATCAGTATGGTCAAAAAGAACGTTACTTTATTCATTCTCTGCCTTTTTTGCACAGAGGAGCAGCAAAGCCTTCGAAGGGCCTTGATCAATACATTTTTTCTGAGACTTTGCTGGGATGGACAAATTAGGGGGAGTTCCCTGGTTCTGTCCCCATCTGGGGCCTCTCAGAAAATAAAAACTCCAGGTCCTCTTACAACTGGACTCCACCTGGACATCCACTAGTCCTGAGTCTGTTGGGTGACTTGGCTGTTCAGTGACTGTTCGGTGATCTTGGCTCAGGGTCTAGAGCCCGGCACTCCTGTTCCTCTTGTTCCACAAAGCTAGTAGAGGTGGAAGGAGGCCCATCCTCTGGAAGTCCTTGACTCCTGGCAGACTGGATCTCAATAGGGCCAGTGGGCTAGACAGAATTTGTGACAGAATTGAAGTCAAGGCCCCTAAAGCGATTGTTTCTGAGTATGGGACCAGCATGGCCCTAGATGTGTGGGAGATAAAAACAACAGAAAGGGACTGGACAGTGTTTGGGACTGGGAAAGGGGCTTGGGAGGCAGGATGGCAGCAAAAGTCAATATGATTAGAATTAAGTAGGCACGCGGTGTCATGTGGGTCCCACCATGCCATTCTACTATAGTCCCAAACTTGGGACTTCTGTTTTTGCCTTCTGTTTTGCCCAAAGAGTCATATGACAGTGAGAGGTGCTGGATAAGTCTCCTGACAGAAAAGTTGGTGACTATAAAGGGTTGAGAGTGAGTTTTGGAAAAAATCCAGGCACTGCAGAAGTGATGAAATAATGAGTGCCCAAGAGAAAAAACAGAGTTGGTTGGACCTGGCCTGGGCCCTGTCTCCTCCTACAGACAGGAAAGAATCGACAATTCTAGCCAGTACAGAAAGCTGTAGGCTCAGACCACCAGAAGCCTCTGCAGTCAGCATGGATTCTAACCTCCGGGTCAGTAATGGAAAGTGTTCACCAGACACCAAGTACATTTTAAAATGTTGTGGCACTAGAGATGTGTTGGTATAATTAGTGTCAAGCATTGCTCAGGAGGAAGAGCAGAATTGGTTGGAACTGACCTGGGACCAGACTCCTCTAACAGTTGGGCATGAATGGACAGTCCGGGCCAGCACAGAAAGCTCTAGTCTAGGCTCATGGCACCAGAAACCATTGGGGCCAGTGCCAGTCTGGACATTCAGGGTAAAAACTTCATTGTTTAGCAGACACAAGGAATCATTTTAAGAGTTGTGGTACTAGAGATGTGTTGCTATAATTAGTGCCAAGTTTGGATTTGGTCCGGGATGAAACTCCTCTACTAGTCGGGTTAGAGTGAACAATCCAGGCTAGCACAATACTGGATGACATTACAGCAAGTTGGTGAGTGGTGGGTCCTGGTTTGAATGTTCCCTTAGGGATTATGAGCACCAGAGAGAGCAGCAGAGGTGGTGGAGACAAGAAAGAGAACCGGCACTAAGAAAGCAGCTATAGATAGCCTGTACATTGTACCCACTGGAGGAGGACCAAGAAGGTAGATAACATAGTCTTGCAGATGATGGGGACCCCAGAACCCGAGAGACCAGGGTAGCAGTGCAGGCGTGTGGGTGCCACAGGTGGGGTCCTGGTGTCAGGACAGGTGTCTGCAGAGGAAACAGAGAACAAGGATATATCAGGGGGAGGGAGAAAAAAACACCAGGTCTATCTGGGGGAGGGGCGCCCAGGAATCACACTTCTACCTTCTCGGCTCTGTCCATGATGCCACAGGGCCCCAACTACCCATGGCCGCCCACACCCATTTTTATGGCCACCCCGGCAATGATCAGGACAGAAGACCCCAGACCTGCAGTTGATGTCCGAAAAAGAAAAATAATCACCCTACGTGGAGAATCCCATCCATCTCCTCTTCTTCCTCTCTGCGGACTCTGGATTTCCCTGTGACAGGGAAGGGGATCCTTGTCAGTCCTGGCCCCAGAGCTTCTTGTCAGGCCTGGTGGGGCTCCATCTAGGTCAGTTTCTGAGTCCCCAGCATTTGCTCAAGCAACGAAATGGCCCAAGACTCACAAAAGCACTGATTTTGGACCAAGGTCTGTCAGACCATCTCTGGAGTCCCACAACCACCCCGAGAGCCCCCAAAACACAGTTACCTTAGAGGGGAAACATCCTTCACACTCTCAGGAATGTAAGGAATGTAATCAATTCTGGAGGTACAATTCCAGAGGTTTGACCAACCCATTTTCTCCTAAAGTGCAGCGGGCACTGCCCAGCACCCCCTTCATGCTTAGCTATGGGTAGTGGGATACCCAAAGTCGCTCAGAATCTCATCAGTCCCCCTCTTTCCCTCTGGGTCTATGAGTTCTCTGAGAGACCCTTTTTAAATCGACACAATATTCAATATCTGGGACTTACTGGATGGCAGGGAGAGGAGATACCCCCTTGGAGTTTTCCCGCAGGCTTCTCCTTACCCCTCACTGCTGGCTGCTCCCTCCTGGGATGCGCTCAAGCACTGAAAGGAAAGGGAAAGTGAGGAGAAACTCAGAGAAGCCTTATCTGAGCAGCACAGTATGACTTCAGTGAACACAGAATCATGATTCTTCATTGAGGATTTACAAAGATATTATCCATAAGTTGCTAATAACAGTTTTAGCCTCATTCTGGCCCACACTAGAGCTCTGACAAGGAGACTAATATAACAAAGCCCATAAGCCATGTGCTGTCCCAGACTGCACCCTGGTTCCCTCTGTTCAGGACTCTCAGTAGTTCAGCACCATGGTTCTTGTCAACAACATGGAACCCCTTTTTAAGTGTTCACACGTGGTCTGTGACTACAACTAAAATGTTAAGCACTGTCATTTCCAGGGTGCTCAAACAGGGGATCCACTCTTTACCAGGGGTCCTCAAACTTTTTAAACAGGGGCCCAGTTCATTGTCCCTCAGATCGTTGGAGGCCGGACTATAGTAAAAACAAAAACTACGAACAAATTCTTATGCACACTGCATATATCTTATTTTGAAGTGAAGAAACAAAATGGGCGGGCCGTAGTTTGAGGACCACTGCAAGCTGTTAGAGATGCCAACATCTCTGGATACAGAGGTCTGATTTTACCATCATGATGAAGCAGAAGTCACACACCACAAAAGCACCGAGGGGAGAGTAAATGACTTTGCAATGAGTCTATAGTTAATCCCATGACAGTATACTTCAGGAGTGGAGAAACCTTGTATTTCCTAGATCAGTAGTCGGAAATCTGTGGCTTGCAAGCCACATGTGGCTCTTTACACTTTTAATTTGGCTCTTCTGTGTGCCTGGTGGCCGCTCCAGGCATCAGGACTCTGCTCCTAGCCTCTGTCCATGCGCATCCTGTGTGCAGCCCCAGCAGCCAGCTCCAAGAGTGTAAGATGATACCCAGTATCAACCCTAAACAAAGATGATTCTCCAATGTCATCCTTTTTAAACCTCTTCCTTTGATATGTAAAAGTCCACTGAATATGTACTTTTGTCTCTCTTGACCTGAAGCCTCCTGGTATTGGGAATTGGTTTTAATAATGAAAGAGGTATTCTAGCTTTTTGGGCTTGAGGCAGAGAGTACAATGTACAAGGCCATGGACTCCATGATCATCCTTTCCTGGCTAGCTCGGTTTATTATTTCTTTCCTGCTACCCTGCTTCTTCAGACTAGGTTATTTGGGGTTTAGAAATACAGTGCCTGGAGTGATCTTAAAACACATCTTCCCTGAAGGGATTCTCAACACAGAGTTTTCTTTTCTGTGGATTTTCATCATCAGAGTACTCATGATTTAAGCTGTGAGCTAATGCCCTTAAATGCTGTTTTTCATATTGATTATGACTTTCTGCATAATATAAGTGCCAATTAGAAATTTTTTTCAAGAGTGGAAACATTTTAATATCTCCTTCTAAGACACAGCTATCCCAGAATCAGATTCTTTTTTGAACACATCCATTTTATGTCTCACTGTAAAAACTACATGTGAAACTCCCCTGCAGAGAAATATTAAGTGCTGCCGATGGCCAGCATCTCTAGACAGTTTCTTCTTAGTGGGTTCGTGAAACCTTTCCATGGGAGAGAGTGTGACACGGAAGGAAATAGAAGAACGGAATAATATTGAAGAAAGAAATTACCACACGCAACGCATGGGGACTTGCGCCGTTGAAAGTCAAGACACATTTATTTTTCTCTGGGGTGCTTTTATGGCTGAACTCTGGAATGTAGAGTGTAATTTTGAGAAATCAAGGAAGATAGGAGGAAGTTGAGGGAGCACAATGGAAGAACCTATCTAGAATCTGCATATTAAAAGACTGAATACTGGGGTGAAAGGAATTTTGTTGTGTGTCAGGTTCTGTTTTGGGTAAGCAGGAGAAAAACATAGGTAATTATCAGGGAAGTGAGAAAAGCAGGTAATTTTCAGGGAAGTGAGAGAAGTGTTTTTAGAGTTTTGGGGGAGAAACTGAAAATTGCTTCCATCCCGAACTGAGTTTGGGAAAAACAGTCTTGGTGCCAGGGTGGCACCAGAGTGAAGGAAACTTCTTAGCAGGAGTTTTGATACTGTCCTTCTTTGTCTGAAGAGACAAAATACTGAGACCCGATTTCTCAAAAAATAAAGAGAGATATGCTCATAACCACTTATAGATCTATGCCAAACAATCCACGCAGAAGGGTCAACTGATTGACTTCTCTTAGGCGGGCCTTTTTGCCAAGATCTATTCCTTCTCAGGAATGCAGTACACCAGGAGGGCTAAGGAGCACTTCTGGTGTCTGTGCTTCCTGAGTGGGTAGTGACAATTAAGTTCATAGAGAAAATGAACAATGTCTGCCAAATACACAAGCTTAGCTACCCATTCCTTGTCCAACTAGGGCTATCCAAAGTCAGAGTTCTGCTCTCACAGAAACTGCACTACTTCTTCTCTCTTGCCAGCAAGGTGAGAGAGCACCCTTCCCCTGAATAGCCACTTCACCTCTTCATGGAGAAGATGCTAGTAGTGGGCATCCATAGTCTCACTCAGGATGGTGAATAGCCTGGATTTCATTACAATTGTGAATTTCACAAATTATCTTTACTGTGTAATCTGTCACAGAGTTTAGTTCAGCAGGGAGTTATTTTTTTTTTTTGAATCCAGTCTATCATACAGTGTGTGGATACAATGTACGGTTGTGCAACTTTTGTTTCTTGTGACCAAACAAAAAAACTGAGCCATGCACAGTGCATCATCTGTACATACATCAACACATCTGATTATTATTCTGAGTGAAATGAATCAGAAGGAGAGATGTAGACACAGAATAATCATTTGTGGCATATAAGAATAAGAAATGTCAATATGGTAATAATATCTAGAGAAAATAGGGATGAGGGACAGGAGGACTAGTCCATGATAGGAAGCTTGCCATAAAAAATTGTGAGTTCAGGGGCCGGGCGGTGGCGCTGGAGATAAGGTGTCTGCGCTAACCTAGGACGGACCGCAGTTCGATCCCCCGGTTCCCCATATGATCCCCTGTGCCTGTCAGGAGCGACTTCTGAGCGAATAGCCAGGTGTAACCCCTGAGTGTCACTGGGTGTGGCCCCCCCCCCAAAAAAAAAGAAAAAAAAAGAAAAAAAATGTGAGTTCAGTTAGAATAGAGAAAGGTATATTATGACACTGATACTTGGAACTTATCACTCTGGGCAAGAACTGGATGCTAAAAATGGATAAGTGACATGCATTATAACCTTTAATTAACAATATTGTGAACCACAGTGTCATAAAGGAAATTTGCAAGCCTCAGTGTCGTAAAGGAAAAGAGAGATAGAGAGAAAAAGCAAAATACCTGCCCCTGACATAGGCAGAGGAGTTTGAAGGGAAGGAAACAAAGGTTTCCACCACATTGGTGGTGGGGAAAGTGCACTAGTGAAGGGTGGTGTACATTCTATGATTGAAACTCAAGTGTGAATAATTTTGTAACAAATATGCTTAAATAAAAATTATTTTTTAAAATTTTCAGGCACTCCATCAGAATCCCTTTATGATATATCATTTGCCTTTAAGAAAGTGCCATTTTTGTCTTTGTGTTTTAGTTTGGTTTCTTGCAGCATACTCTAAAGTGTCAATAGATTTTGTTCCTTTCAGTGAAATCATTACTTTTCTCTGGAACACTGTCTTTGCTTTTAAAGATTGTTAAAAAGGTTTTTCTCTTTTACCCATTTCTTCTCTATATTGTAGGGTTTCAAACTTTCAGCACTTTTTTTGTTATCAAGATGAAACGTTTTGAAAAGTTTTGCTTACTTATCAGAAATCAAAGCATTTTTCCTCGAGAAGGGTGTTCACTATTCAGAATTAAAAAATGATCAGTGGATTAAAAAACTGTATTTCATGGTGGATGTTACTTCACATCTAAAACAGTTTAATCATAAACAACAGGGGAAAGGAAACACAATTTTTGGGTGTCAGAAGAAGTTATTTCACTTGAAAACAAATTATCAGTTTTTGCTCAAGATTTTGACAGAGGAAAATAAAAAAGATTTTGACAGAGAAACTTTGATTCACCTTCCAAGCCTGTCAAAACATCGCCAAGAAAATAATTCTGATATTGACATTAGCTATTTTAAAACAGCACTTTTAAATATGAGGGAAGCTTTTCTCAAGAGGTTTCAGGATTTCAGAAACAGCCAAACAACGTTGGCCTTTGGCAACTTTGAAATGAAATTTCTGGATTTAAAAAACAAACAAACAAAAAAAATTGTGGATCTCGAAATCTGAATGCCTTTTTGCTAATTTAGAAAGATTAGAGAAACACAAATGTGAAATTAGTTCACAGCACAAGTGGTCTGCTTTGAAAGACCTGGAGAAGGAAGATATGTTGATTTTTAGCACCTGGAATTGTATTTCTGACTCATATAATCAATTAAAAACATTAGTATTTGCTATTTGTTCCTTGTTCAGGTCTACATATTTATGCGAAAAATCATTTTCAAGCATGAATCTTATAAAAAGTAAATTGAGAAATCGTCTCATCAATGAGAACCTGGAATAGTGCCTAAAATTAAAAACAACATACAAACCTGACTTACTCAAACTATCCAAGAAAATGCAAGGCCAATATTCACATTAGCATTTGTTACTTTGCCAGTCATTGTCCGGTTGTAATTTTCTCTACATTGTAAACAAATTTTATGGAATTTAACGTTATTGATAAATAATATCATTCTAAAGTTTTTGTTTATTAGTTGTGTTATTTGTATTCTCCTGACCTATGTGGATTCTTGCATGCAGAATATTCTCAATGAAAACTTATTGAAACTAAAAACTGTGTACTATCCTATGTATTTTTAGTTTAAAAATGTGGCTCTCAGGGCCAGAGAGATAGCATGGAAGTAAGACTTTTGCCTCACATGCAGAAGGTCGGTGGTTTGAATCCTGGCATCCCATGTGGTCCCCTGTGCCTGCCAGGAGCGATTTCTGAGCATAGAGCCAGGAGCTCTGCCAAAAACAAAACAAAACAAAACAAAAAAAAATGTGGCTCTCAAAATAAATTTCAATCGTGGTTTTGGCAAGATTTGCTCAGTTGAAAAAAAAGGTTGCTGACCACTGCTAAGGCAAAGTGAGCCCAGAACAGGCAGCACCTATATATAGAGACTCAGTGACATCATCAACTGCCACTGGTGGGGGAGAGGAAGTGTCATGGTCATGCTGCTCACAGGAGGCTTAGTTGGTCTCTCAGCCCTACCTAGACCCCTGACGTCCCTCAATCCTAACTTCCCTCCTATTGCCAGCGCTGTTTTCTAATTCCCTGGTCCCCTGTTTTGTTCTCTCAGAAATCCAGTGATAACCTAGGTCCTCTGGACTCTGTTGCCTGACTGTGGTCTACAGTCCCCTTCCTTATAAACCTGAGGCAAACAGTCCCTGCATTTTGACAGAATTCCTCATCTGGACCATATCTATATACACATCCACTTCCTATAAATCTCTATGACCTCACATGTGAACCCAGGTCTAGAACTGCAGGATCTTTCACACGTGTATTTGTGAATGGACTTCAGTGAGTAGTGTTATGAGGAGATGTTTAGGAAAGTATGCTTTTCTGTCCTGGGGATAGATAGCCAAATCGAAAATTGCTGGGTCATACTGTAGCTCAAATGAGTTTACAGAGAATCCTCTAGACATTTTCCCAAGGGGTTGGAGCTGACAAGATTCTGCCAGCAGTGGATGAGAGTTCATTATTCACCACATCCCCGTCAACTCAAGTGAATTGTCATGCTCTCCACATACGTGATTCCTATATCCCTATCTGTTCCTTCACCATCCTTCTCTTCAATCTATTCTTCCCTGAACACTAAGGGATTTTACCATCTGCTTTGTTTGTATCACTTGACCCTTTAATACTCCCTTGAACTCTTCTCATGGTTTTGTAGTCCCAGCATGTTTAATCTTAGACCATTCCTACTTTATTTTTCTTTGCAGTTGCCTAGTCTCCATATCTGGTGGAGTTTGGGACCAGACCCATTTCAGAGGATACTCTGGTGCCTGCCTCACCCATAGTGGTACTATGGAGGAAATGGCATGATGGGGGTGGAACCAGGACCTCACATCTGAATACATGTGTTTTACCATTTGATTCACAATAAGACACTAATTTCAGATAAAGTAACATTTTCTTGATCACATCTTTATATCTGAATAGATATTTTCTTCCATTCTTTGGAAATTCAGGCTAATACTGTATTGCAATGAACTCTCAAAAATGTGGCAATAGTGATAACATTGTTTAATGAATATGGCAATATCAAATCAACAATTATTTGACTATCCTGAGGAGAGTTTGGCTATGTTGTTCTCAGGTTCACAGTTTAAGAGAAAGCAAGACTATTATAATAAATGTCTTATATGGAAATTATGCTAATAGTAATACACTATAGGGCGTTTGTCTTGTATACAGCTGACCCAGGAAGGACCACAGTTCGATCCCCGGTGTCCCATATGGTCCCCCAAGCCAAGAGCAACATAGCTAGGAGTAACCCCTTAGCATCACGAGGTGTGGCCCAAACAAATAAATAAACAAATGTGATGGTTAACCTAAAAGGATACAATCATGTTCTTTACATTAAAAACTTTCTTGTTAATCATTTTGAGAAAAGTAGTATGATATGCATTCATAGATATACCAATAAACTAATATAAAACATTTTATACTAAATTTCTGACTCATTTGGAGACATATCTTTGTCATAGCTATAAGTCCACAAAAGTCATAAAAATAAGCAAATGATTATGAATATTTATAGATATCTAGTGGAATGACTATTTACATTAAGGATTATTAATATACTTCAATTACTGTAATTACTCTAGAAAATGAAATGTTCTTTCCATAATAATAAATACATATGAAATCTATATCTAGAGTAAAATATAAATACAATCAACTGTTATTTCCCTTTTTAACACTATATTTCAAAGAAAACTAAATAAAACCAAAACAGCTATTTTAATTTATTGAATATAGTCACTAATGCATATTGAATTTTAAAATGTCAAGTTATTCTTATAAATATGAAAAGACTGATTCCAAAATATGTATGTTATCACAATATCACACAACGAATACAGGCAAATTATGGAAACTGGAAGTATGTTGGAAGATTTTCACTTATGACTTAAGAAATAGGTAAACTAAGATATGGCTCAAGAGCTGGAAAGATAGCATAGCAGTAGGGTGTTTGCCTTGCAAGCGGCCAACCCAGGACCAATGTGGTTCAAATTTGGCATCCCATATGGTCTCCAATGCCTGCTAGGAGCAATTTCTGAGCAGAGAGACAGGAGTAAAGTGCTGTCAGGGTTATGACTTGAGTAGAATAATAGAAATAATTATATCAGAGGAACATAAGTTTTGGAAATAAGCTGTCCTGCATACTATAAATGTTTTTAAAACATAAGAAGTTAGTTAAATAAGAAAAATTTAGTTTAACAATTTTTGTCAGAATCAATGGTACTATTAAAAAAATCAAGTCAAATCAAAATACAATGTTCAAATCAAAATGACATGTTTCTGTTGAGCAAAAAAGCTCAAACAGGAATAAACCAACACTGCTTGTGCTCATTCTTTGTGATGTGTGCCAATCTCTGGGGTGTGAGGAGGTACCTCATAGTTGTTTTGATTTGCATCTCACTGATGATTAGTGAAGTGGAGCATTTTTTCATGTGCCTTTTGGCCATTTGTATTTCTTCTTCTTATTATTTTTTTTGGTTTTTGGGCCACACCCGGTGACGCTCAGAGGTTACTCCTGGCTATTCGCTCAGAAGTCGCTCCTGGCAGGCATGGGGGACCATATGGGGAACTGGGGGATCGAACTGCTGTCCGTCCTAGGTTAGCGCAGGCAAGGCAGGCACCTTACCTCCAGCGCCACCACCTGGCCCCCTGTATTTCTTCTTTATCAAAGTGTCCACTTCTCCCCATTTTTTGATGGGATTAGATGCTTTTTTCTCTTGTAGAGTTCTATCAGTGTCCTTTATATTTTGGATATTAGCCTCTTATCTGATGACCCAGCTATACCACTCCTAGGAATATATGCCAGGAACACAAAAATACAATACAAAACCCCCTTCCTTACACCTATATGTATTGCAGTATTATTTACCATAGCAAGACTCTGGAAACAACCAAGATGCCCTTCAACAGATGAATGGCTAACGAAACTGTAGTACACATACACAATGGAATATTATGCAGCCATCAGGAGAGATGAAGTCATGAAATTTTTCTATACATGGATGTACATAGAATCTATTATGCTGAGTGAAATAAGTCATAGAGAAAGAGAAGGACAGAGAGTGATCTCACTCATTTATGGGTTTTAAGAAAAAAGAAAGACATTTCTCAACAATTTTCAGAGACATAGAGAGGGCTGGATGTTAAAGCCGACCTCATGAACCTCACCACAAAGAGTGATGAGTTTAGTTAGAGAAATAACTACATTGCGAACTATCCTAACAATGAGAATATATGAGGGAAATAGAAAGCCTGTCTAGAGTTCAGGTGGTGGTGGGAAGTGGAGAAGGGAAATTTGGGTCATTAGTGATGGAAATGTTACATTGGTGATGGGGGGTGTCATCTTATATGACTGAAACCCAACCAGAATCATGTTTGTAACCAAGGTGTTTAAATAAAAATATATTAAAAAATAAATGCATTGAGAGTTATATTCAATTAAACTTCATATCAGAAACTGAGATAACCCAAGGATTCTAGACATAAGTGATAAATTATTTGACCCTTCTCTATTTTGGGGGTTTTGGTAACTAGATCTGGGATACAGAATTTATTCCTTTTATTTGATAACACATTCTACTTGCACAGAGCTTAACATGAGATATGTTCTCCTGGCTCTTATTTCATTCTTCCTCTAGGTTTCTCTAGTTTGTTCTCATCTCTCTCATTATCTCCCCTTATATTTATCTAAAAAAAGCTAGTTTGCTTTAAAAATAAAACTTAAACAATTATTAAGTACTATCTAGCCTTTATAAAAAATAAACACATATGCCACAAATCCTCAACATTACAAAGTTAAATAATAGAATCAGGAACGCCATTCTTATTGACTTGTGTATAACATTGACAACTGCTACTGACTTGCTTTTGGTGTTGGTTGAATTAAAGAACTTCTTTGCTTTCTCTTGAGGAGAGTGGATGCACAGGTGGCAAAATATGAATAAATTGAGACCACCACAATGAATGTGGAGAAACAACATTCCAAATGGGGACCAAATATATAAGTATATAAGGCATTATATATAATTATAAGTATATAAGGTATTGTTTGCCTATACAGATATGAAAATGATGCTTACAATTACAAAGCACATCCTAACAATAAAAAATACATCAGGCTAGGGTGGTACACAGACCTGAACAGACCTAATATTAAGTAAAGGTCTTAAGGAGAAGTTTAATTTAAATATCTCAAAGCAGCTCCTAGTAAGCTAGCCTTAGATGTAAAATAAGGGATTAGTGAAAACAGGGAATTCTGTAACTAGTACCTGTGTACAAGGTGGGAGAGACTATTTTTTTAGAGGTTGAAATGAAGGAGAGATGCAGTTCTCAATTTCTGAGAAAAGTCAATAGCCCAAAAATCTGCATCCTGTCCAAACCCTTGATTACCAGAAGCAGAAGTTGAAAGGGCAATTAGAAGAGAGAAAGAGAGAGTGAAAGAGAGAGAGAGAGAGAGAGAGAGAGAGAGAGACAGAGACAGAGACACACACAGAGAGAAATATATATTGTCATTTGGTGCTAAAATTATCCTTGTAAAGAATTTAAATCAACCCCTGAGCACTGCCGGGTGTGACCCCCCCCCGCCCCCAAAAAAAGAATTTAAATCAAGGCTATATTTTTGCCTGCAAATATGCACATCAGAAAGGATAATTAATTTTAATTTTAGACCAAATAAATGTGAAGGAAATATAATGTCAGTAACATAACATGAATCTCAAAATTATCTATACAGGTTTCACCAATTCTCCATGTGGGGGGGAAAAAAACTTCCCAGTGGGCCTTTTAGTTAAAATCCCTTAGAGGACTGGCCTTAGCTCAGCGGTTACTTAGCAGTCACAAAGCTTTGCTTTGAAACCAATCATCTCTGGTGGTTCGAGTCCTGCGGGTGCTTTCCAGACCTTTAAAAAAATAAATAAAACCCTTGGGGGATAATTCGAATAGCCATGTGAGAAAAGAAAGGAAATAGACCACTCCTAGGAACAGTGATACAATGAGTGATAACCTGGTGTGAGTGCTGGAAGCTTTCACAACAGAAATGGAGAGAGGGGACTGACTCTAGACCCCAGAGATGGGGCCAGGCTTATTTTAAAGACTTATTTTAAAGAAGAGAAAGAGGAGGAGGAGAGGAGATCACCTCCTCCACAATGAGGATTATGACCAAGATGACTGGTGAAAGATTGATTTTCTACAAGGCCACCACTACGAATCAATGAGGACCATCGAGTCATTTAGTAAGCATGCTAAACAGGTGGCAGTATCTTACCTGCTAGAGGTTGGCAGGTTTGAGTCAGAGCACAGTGCGAGAGACACTCTGTAGCCATGCATGCAGCCCTCCCAGGTTTGATTCCTGGAACAGGTGATCCCTCAGCACCAGCAGGGCTGATTTCTTATCAAAGATGAAGGAGAAAGTGAACACCATCAACTGCCACTCAAATCCTCTCATCACCCTAAACGAAGGTATTAGTCCACTCCCAAGAAGAGTGAAACAGGGAGAGAGTACAGGGTCTGAGTGGTGGAAGCTCTCATACCAGAAACAGGGAGAAGAAACTGCTTTGCATCCCCAGAGAAGTGGTCAGTTATGTTGAGGAGGAAGAGGAAGAGGAGGAGGAGGAGGAGGAGGAGAAATTCACCTCCACAACGATGAAGATGACGACTAAGATGATTGGTGAAGTATTGATTTTCTACAAGTCCACCACTACAATGAGGACCATCGAGTTATTTAGCAAATGTGCTAAACAGGTGGCAGCATTCAGCTGCCAGAGGTGGCGGGTCTGTTCCAGAGCCCAGTGCATATGGCACTCCCTGGTCTTGCATGCAGCGCACCCCGGTTCGATTCCTGGCATCCTGTGGTCCCTTAACAACAGGAGGGCTGATTTCTGAGCAAAGATGCAGGAGTAAGCCCCAAGACCATCAATCGTGCTCCCAAACCTCCCAGCTCCATAAAAGAAGCGAATAGCCCACTCCCAGGAATAGGGAAGCAGCGACTGAGAAGAGAGTACCAGTGGTAGAAGCTCTCACAACGGAAACATGGAGAAGGGACTGACTCCTGTCCTTAGAGAAGAGGCCAGACTTATTTTAAAGACACCCTCGGACTCCCTGTTGAATGGAATGAGCTCCAGACTGTCCTCCTTTTGCTGAATAAATAACTCCTAACTTCGGGGCTTCACCCACTGTTCTGCTCACACAAATGGCCCCATCTTTCTTCACTGCAAGAAAAAAGTGTTGTGGTGTCCTGGGAGTTGAGAGGAAAAGGAGGAATAGGCCAGGCCCTGGGCTTATTATCTTCAGGGGCACTAAAGATGGCCTGTAATCTAAAGTCCCCACTCTGACCATACCCAAGTCACTAGCTTTTTACATTTCTGGATTTGTAAGCACTTCTGGAAGCTGCTGTTCTGCAGCAGGGCCAAGGCTTGTTTGACTCTCATCAATCTTTTAGGGGAAAATAAAATTCTCAGTCTTGTTATGAGGGGTAGTTGCTTCTTCAAGAACAGAAATGGATTTATAACCAGGCAATGCATCAACATCTTCGATTTCAATTGAAAGATCGCCAAGCACTGTGCCCCTCCCTCAACTGCAGTCTTTCCCCAAGAACCATAGGCTTTGAAGATTGAGGACCTCTAAGGACCCAAAGAATGCAGACTAGTTTGAGAGCATTGCCACCTCTGACAGCTGTGACATTCACATTTTTTAAATTATTTTTTCACTTTTGTTTCTGGACCACACCTGGTGGTGCTCAGGGGTTACTCCTAGTTTTGCCTCAGGAATCACGACTGGCAGGCTCAGTGAACCATATGTAATGCAGGGGATCGACCTGGGTTGACTGTGAGCAAAAATTCGCCCTACCCACTGTTGTATTGCTCTGGCCCTCAAGTGCCATTAACTTTTCATTGGCTCCTGCTGATTCTGCTTATGAAATTTGAGCACACGTTATTTAGCACTTGAAAAATAACCATCCATAGAATTTGTTGTTTAAAAAGAAATTGGGATTGTAGAGAGTAAATCAAGAAGGTACTTGCCCTGTACTCACCCAACCTGGGTTTGATTCTCAGCACCCCAACTGGTCCCCTGAGAACCACCAGAAGTGATCCTTAAGTTCATAGGCAGGAGGAAGCCCTGAGCATCACTGAACAAAGTAAATTGGAGCCTTTCTACTCTTTCTGTTTCTAAGATTAACCTGCCCCACCCTGGCCCCACTTTCCTAATTTCTTCTGACACACTTCCACATTTGTTCACTTTCCAAAGAGCTGACAAGAAAAGGGATCATAAATAAGATTAAAACTGCAAGTGGGATCATCTAATTGGGACCCAAAGTAAGATCTGAGTTACCTCAGCATATTTTCAGCATTCTAGCCATCAGTTCAGTCTGGGATGCCCCCCCCCCCCAAAATTAAATTCTTGACATCAGCTGCTGGCAAACGACTTCCTTTGAATGTAAGTATCTCCATCTCACATTCCTAGAAAAACACACATTAATGATTAAAGTTCACCTGAACAATCTGAACTTCACCAGCCTACCCAAAGTCAGACATTGCATATAGCCAAACAGTGTTTAATCCCAGGCATCCTATCCAGTCTTAGAACCTATCCAGGTGTGACACCTCAGTGCAGAGTCAGAAACACCCCTGAGTATCACTGATGTAGCCCAAAGATAACAAACACCCAGACTTAGACATCCTAAATACTCCCACTCCAAGCACTTTATATTTCTCTATTGGAGAAAGATCCTATGGGGTAGCTGCACACCTTACCCATGGCTGCCCTTTCTAAAGGCACCACAGGGTCAAGCAGCACCAAATCTTTGCACAAAACTGCTAATCTAGTTGCCGGGAATCCCCAGGACATTTCCTGGAGCAGTGCATAGGTTAAATTATATTTATTTTACTCCAAACAAAGATCATCTCTGGTATCTTTGTATGTTTGTTGACACTTGGTTTCACCCAAACCAAGATTGTCTTCTATTTCAACCTGGAGCAGGTTCAGGATAGCCTGAGCTATCTTGCCTTACTCTGTCCTCACTGCCCCATTTGGAGGTGGGCTCTTAACTCAGTAAAAACCATAGTTCTGGCAGGAAGCTCACTCTTGATACAAGGTAGATGTCAGTTTACACGTATTTCACCTTTAGCCTGGTCTAGGTTCTTTCATGCACTATGATCCTGCTTTCGACTCATTCCCTGGACTTGGAGATAAGGAAGGCTTATGAGGTGATTTTAGAAGTGGTGCCCGAAAATGATCCAGGGACCTGTGAAGCCCCCCAATGATTGTAGTGAGCCCCTTTGATCAGGCAGAATACTTAGTTAAAATGAAGGACCTTGTGACTTTGCTCAAAGCAGGTGACTTCAAGAATTAAATGTAAAACATTTAAGGTCATCTTATTTGTATATCCCAACTGTGGGCAGCCTTGAGAAATTGAATGTTAACCATTTAAGACTTAAGGGAACCAAACAGAGAGCCATAATCAAAGCAGGTAGCCTCGAAAATTAAACATTTAAGGTCACCTTATTTGTATAACCCACCTGTCAGAGATAGGTTCCATTATTAGTGCATCCTGACCTAATAGAGGCAGATCTCATTATTCACACATTCCATCTTATTCGCTAATGGATCCTGTTATGCCTGTTCTATAGGTATGAGCAGAACTATGCCCACAAAAAATATATAAGCCGAGTCTTGAGTTTAAATAAATTGGAATTGAGTTTAGTCTTGGCTGAAATCCTTTTCCCAATTTTATCTGTCTCCGTGTCTGTCTTTGTCTGTCTATCATGTCTGTCTTTGTGTCTTTGTGTTTGTGTCTCCCTCCAAGAAAGAATAACCACATCTTAACTGGTGTCCCTGTAGGAAGGGCACCCACAAATGATGAGTGTCTTGAGCCTCTGGTGGATAATCATCATGAAGGCACCCTGGAGCTGGACTAAATGTGTAGTGCTTTTCACTGGATAGGTGCAGTTGGCCCCTGTTCTGAATGACTTCATGTTGCTCTAGTCCATCTACCTGCATTTATCACTCTGAATTATACATCCAGGCTCCCTAGATTCTCCCTGGCACATACCCCTAGAAGAGAGGGATGCCTTCCTAGTGGTAATGAATTCCTGATCTAAAGGCCCTCCCAGGGTTGATAATTGAGGCATTCACTATTTGCACTAAATCAAAGAGAACTCCCATCTCCGAAGGCAGATGAGCCAGCTACCACCTCTATAGACTCCGAATCTGAAGTGGCTCAACCAGAGATATCCCCATGCCCCAATTCCTGAGTAAGGTGGATAAGTCAGGACTAGGAATCCAAATCCTGGGCACTGTCAAATGGTTCCATGTCTGGAATGGTTACAAACTTATTCGCAGAAACCATACCAAAGGAATTTTTTTTTTTTACTTGACAGTATTGTAGAGAATGAATGCCAGAAGTTTCTGTGTAGCATTGGAGATGGGAGACTGTGGAATTTGATGTCATGAAAGGAGAGAGGGTCCACAAGCTATGAATGTATCCAGATCTGGTGGAGTGACAGTGAAAGGTAGCCAATGTGCCCTCAATCAATATAGGTTCTGTGATTCATCCCCCGGCCTCACTCAGATGTCCCACCACCTCTGGGGGCACAGGACCCCTTATGTGGGAAAGAAGCAGGCAGTGAAAGGGAGAGAAACAAAGATGACTCCTGGAAGCGTTCCAGATGCCGACACCCACCATCTTTCTTCTACAGGAGGCACTTTTTTTGCAAGGCCCTCCAACTTGCAGCGGCTTCTTGAAGAGACCCCAGAAGTCTAACACAGAAGGTGAAGATGGAGGATCCAAGCCCAACTGAAGACCAGCTAAGAAGAAGCTACTTTCAGAGCCTCCTACACATGGGTTACCTCCTAAAATTTAACTTTCTTCTAGGTTAATCTCTTGACCCTATTTGCATTGGTAACTATATTGCTGGTGAAACTGTGTTTTATCTGGATGAATCTTAATAGCTACTGTTTTGTTCTATGCCCCACTTGAAAACAGAAAATTTTCTATTCAATTTTAGTGATTGAATATGAGTTTGCACAATCTCGAGGAAATGCATCATGTTCCTAAGAGTTTTCAAAGTTCTCAGCCATCTTAGTGAATGTTTCCCAATTGCTATGATGTTTGAGTATATTATGTAGAAATTTATTCTTAAATTATATCTGCAAAAATGTTCTAATGTCTGTCCACAAAAGTTGATGGAAGAGGAACTTGGATACTATAGACTCATTACAGTGCTCAATGGTGTGTGTGTATATATATATATATATATATATATATACACATATATATATTTGACAAATGTTCTTGTGATTTTGTTTAGAGAAGTTTATGTTAAGGAACTCAGATGTTCTAAACTCGTATTACAGTAATTGGTGTAAGAATATTTAAATAATTTGAATTACGTGTATCTGCAATAAGGTTCTAAAGTTTATATTCAGAGAAGTCTATGAAAACATTTTGTGATACATATAAAATATGGAAAGATATATGGAAAAGGCTTATTGTTTTGAGAATGATATATACAATTTCAACTTTGATGCTATTACAGCCAACTTTCACTGTGCCTCTGTAAAATAACAACAATTTTTATAAATTATGATCTGGAGTTCCTGCCTCTTGCAGAGACCAGCACACAACTTAAGTACCCCTATCACATTTTTTGTTTTCGTTTTTGTTTTTTGGGGCCACACCCAGCAGCGCTCAGGGGTTACTCCTGGCTCTATGATCAGAAATTGCTCCAGGTAGGCACAGGGGACCATAAGGGATGCCAGGATTCAAATCATGGTCCGTCCTGGATTGACTGCATGCAAGGCAAAAGCCCTACTGCTGTGCTATCTCTCTGGCCCCACCCACTCAAATTTTTGAACAAGAAAGGGGCAGTTTTAGATTATACCTTGTTTGACCCAAAACAAAGAACATCCCTGGTTTCTTTATATCTTTGCTTGGTGCCTCACATAGGAGTGATCTGTCTCTGGACTCAATAAAAACCATAGTTCTGGCAGAAAGCCTGCTCTCAATATGAGGTAGAAGACTATCAGACTATACGTATTTCACCCTCAGTCTGGTCTGGATTCTTGATTCTTTTTTTTTGTTTGTTTGTTTTTTTGTTTTTGGGTCACACCCGGCAGTGCTCAGGGGTTACTCCTGGCTCCATGCTCAGAAATTGCTCCTGGAAGACACGGGGGACCATATGGGGCACCGGGATTCGAACCGATGACCTATTGCATGAAAGGCAAACGCCTTACCTCCATGCTATCTCCCGGCCCCTGGATTCTTTCATGAACCAGGACCATGCTTTAGACTCATTCAACTGGGCTTTATAGATATGGAATGTGATGTGATTTTACACTTAAACAATCTCAAAATATAACAAAAAAAAGACCCGGAAGAAGGCAAACTGATGAAGGGGCTTACCTTGCATACAGGTAATCATGGTTTGTTCTCCAGCATCCCATAACCCCCCTAAACACTGAGAGGAGTAATTCTTAAGTGCAGATACATTGATATTGTACAAATACTCCAAGATGTGACCCTCAAAACTAAAGAGAAGCATACTTTAGTACAGGGGCCAGAATAATAACTCAGCAGTGAGAAATTTTGTATTACATGTGGCCAACATGGGTTTTATCCCCAATTTCCCATAATGTCTCCCAGACCTGTCAAAAGGGCTCCAAAGTATAATACAGTATGCATAGGAACTTGATCATAGGTTTTGAACTTAACAAACTTAAAAAGTTTGAGGATCCCTGTTACAAGCTCCACATTATATGAGGTCCTGAGTTCAAAACCAGGCCCCTCCCATTATACTTTGGAGCAGTTATGGTTTTCAGAGAAAATGTTGCTATTTTTTGCCTTAATGTTCAGAGTTAATTATCTCCTAGAGTATAATGATGATATTTAGCTAATGCAACTAGTTTTAATTTATGGCATCTGATTTCCAGTTGATGTGCTTAAAGAAATTTTTTCTTTTGGTTAAAAGACAATGGTCCTCAATAAAAATTCAGAGTTAGCAAAACTGATACATGATCAGTTGCAAAGCATTATTTTCTATACTAAATTTCTAATGATAGCCACCTTGATTCACATTTCCCAAATTTATCCACTGCCCATCATATGTATAATATATATAATACAATATTTCTCAAACTCAATAAAGGGAGAAAAATGACACATGACTGAAGCATAACTAAAACAGAAATGAATCAGGAAAATATTTGGAGGCAAAATGCTTCAAGAAGAATGAAGTGAAAGAATTACAAAAAGATTTTCAGCTCATGTGAAGACGAAATAGAAATAATATAAAAACAACTATACATGAGGAAAACAGATGAAATAGAACTTGTATGTCATGATAAATTCAAGTTTCAGATAAGAAAATATATGTATAAGAATATGTATAAAAGTACACATTGTACATAAATTGTTATGGCCACTCTACATAAGAGCTTAATAGAAGGAAAAACTGGAAGAACACTGAAAATTTCTTAAAAGAATTAATGAACTTTTAGTATTATATCATGAGGCAGCTGCAAGATAAATAGAATTAATAAATCAAAAACTGGAGAGAAGCTATTTTAGAGAAGGCAAATATTTCAAGTAGAATTTCTTAACTACTTGAAGTAGAGTCTCTACCTTATTGCTTATTTGATAATATAATTAGGTCAGTATTTGCTCTGGGTATTATCTCGTAAAGGGCAAAATATCTTCAATATCACTAATCTTTGCACATGAAATTCTAATACTCCATACTTCAATTTGAGATAACCAAAATTGTCTCTATATATTGGTAAAATGGGCTATAGCAATAAAAATAACTCCTGATTAAATTAATTTATCTCAGCGAATCAAAAGGTGTAATAAATAGAATCAAGCTCCAGATGACATGATACTCTACCAAAAAGCTTCTAGAAACAATAGACTCATATAGCAATGTGGCAGGCTACAAAATTAGCACACAAAAATCAAGGGTCTTTCTATACACCAATAACAATAGGGAAGAAATGGACATTAAGGAAACAACCCCATTCACATTAGTGTCACACAAACTCAAATATCTTGGAGTCAACTTAACTAAAGATGTGAAGGAATTATACAAAGAAAACTAAAAAATGCCTGCTTCAAAAAATAAGAGAGGACACACGGAAATGGAAACACATACCCTGCTTATGGATTGGCAGGATTAACATCATTAAAATGGCAATACTCCCCAAAGCATTGTACAGATTTAATGCGATTCCTCTAAAGATACCCATGACATTCTTCAAAGAAGTGGATCAGGCACTTTTGAAATTCATTTGGAACAATAAACACTCTTAAATAGCTAAAGCAATTATTGGGAAACAGAGGGTATTTTGAAAGATTATGAGTTAAAGGGAAAAGATTGTTAATATTTGTTTTTTGGAATTCTAAAACACAAATGAGGGGAAATGTTCAGACAGCATTGTTGAGAAATTTAGAACACCAGTGCCATATTTTTGCAATTAAAAGTTGGTTGAAAAATACAAGGAATACATGTCTATCCGCATAGTAAATATGATGGATATCAATTTCAAAATGAAATATTTCCTAAAGTAATATGAGAAAGAAAATGCGATACCTTTTAAAATATAATTAACATCTAAAACATGAATTATTTAGACAGTTGCACAACATAGTCAGATCTTCAAATGCAAACAAATGCCATAGAAAAATTCCAGACTTAGAGGACATGCTTTAAAATAGAATGCTGTTTTATATAATAGAAATGGAGATGTTCTAACACAGAGAATTACACTCCAACTTGGTATATGTTAGATGTCATTGATTGCTGAGAGGAAAATATCTGTCTGATTGAGCAAAAATACAAACATGATAGTTGTGTTCCTCCATTCTTAAAAATTCTTCCCCCAATAAATACATGTGCCATTTTCTTTGGTATCAATTATTACTAATCTAAACTGATTAGAGTGGAAATATTTTCTAGACAACAAACAAAATATTTGATGTCATCAGTCTTCTTATCCCAAGTCTTGACTTTGAATGTATCAAATTGCATCAAAATGAAGAATCAAAATTAAACTTCTGCATGATGATCAACAAGGTGAATCACAACTCTCATCAAAATAATTATGTGGGTGGCAAAGGTATGGTTCAAAGTGCATAATGGAGATTTGTTTGTTGTTAAGAAGAAACACAAGAATGTTCATACACAATTGGGGCGGAGCAGTAGCAGAGAGGAGAGAGCATTTCCTTGCATACAGCCGACCACGATTCAGTTCTGCTCCCTTATGGTTCCTTGAGCCTGCTAGTAATACTTTCTGAGCATAGAGCCAGGATAACCTCTGAGCAACACAATGTGTAATAAAAAACCAAAACACACACAAACACACACAAGCTTGCACACATTTTGAAAGCCACAAGTTACTCAGTTAAAGGCTAATATTTTATAAGAAACCCACACTAATTTTCATTCTTGATAAATATTTTCCTATCAATGGTGATAAAAACATGTGGTGCTTTCATCAATAATTTTAATTTTTGCATAATTATAACTTGTAATGTATATTTCTGAAGATAAAAAGGTACAGATGGTATCCAAGAAATAATGTGCTGGTATTAATATACAGAATAATGTGCTAGTTCCAATGTTGGGACCCAAGATTTGGACAGAGATATCTGATCAATTGAGGCCTAAGTCAAGTCTCCATGACATATTTTCAGGATAAAAGGAACCCCTGCACAAAAAAATTCATGCGTTCCTATCCCTATTAGATAATAACTTCTTTCCCCATGTTAGGCAGAGGTTATGTACAATACAGATTACACAGACATAGAAGAGTCCACCAAGTACAAACTCATAACACATATAGACAAACAATGGAGATTTATTTGTAGGTTATAGTTGAAAAACTGAACCTTTGGGAATGGGTCAGAACACTTAAAAAGTAAATAAATAAGTGAGGCTGGCACACATTTTTTCCCAGATTCTAGGAAATTTATCCTTAGTGGGGATAAACCTTGCTAGATAAAATTTTGCCTTGGGGGTGGGGGCGAATGCTATCCTGGCAGCAACTTGCTCAAGGGTAGGTTCTGACAAAGAGAAAACAGTAAAATCTAGCTGTAAAGGCAGGTGCCCTACCTCACCACCTAATGGGGAGATGAAATCAGAAGATGCTCTGTCCTAGAATATGTGCAAAAATCAAAATCTCTAATTACAGAAAATTGACTTTGATGCAATTGCTACTGAACAGAACTTTTCCAGGAACCATAAAAAAGACCTTGAAGTTGGACAACCAACATGCCTGGAGCCTATATTCAGTCTTTTGACAGTATACATCCTGAGTGGAGACACAATTAGTCTCTTAGACCAAGGAAATTTTTTTTCTAATTTCCCTATTTCTAATTGTTACTATGCAAAATTTAAAAGTGTAAATATGTCCCCCATTTTTTCTTTTAATTTTATTTATATCCTCCTGCCTTTATCACAGAATCTTAGAACTTGAATTATTTTGTTCTGCCTCATAATTCTATGTCAAACTACAAATTGAGAAAAGAAGGGGCCGGATCGATGGCACAAGCAGCAAGGCATCTTTCTTGTGTGTGTTCTTCTAGGACGGAAAATGGTTCGATCCCCTGGTGTCCCATATGATCCCCCAAGCCAGGAGCGATTTCTAAGTGCATTGCCAGGAGTAATCCCTGAGTAGTCACCAGGTGTGGCCCAAAAAACAAAAGTAATCAAAAAGATAAAATGGTTCAAAATAAT
>PVKC010006295.1:0-31438 GCA_004027635.1 Crocidura indochinensis | reverse complement strand
TTCCATTTCATTGATTTCTGCTCTCAGCTTTGTTATTTCCTTCTGCCTCCCTATTTTTGGGTCCTTTTGTTGAGCACTTTCTAGTTCTGAAAGCTGCGTCATTAAGCTACTCAGGTAAGCCCCTTCTTCCTTCCTGATGTGTGCTTGCAGAGCTATAAATTTTCCTCTCAGTACTGCTTTTGCTGTATCCCATAAGTGCAGAACATCTTTTAAAAGACAACTTTACTTTGAGGATTACAAAGTTATTTTTAGGTTTCTCTTGATACTGATTTCTCTAGGTAAAGTGATATTTAATCAAGGCCATATTTTTGTGTACTAATTTTGTCATCTAAGAGGTAAATACTCAACTATAGACATACTTAGCACAGCATCAGGGAGATTCTTATTAGGCCAAATAAATGTTTGTAACTATTGTTTGCAATTATTACTAAGCTTGAGAAATACCACCCTCACTTTTCAAGAAGTGAAAAGACCTCTCTCTGAGGTCTTCTCTCAGCCATCTGTACTGGGGGAGCCCAGCAGGCTTTCTGATTTTAACTTTTCTTAAATTATGGTAGCAATAAATATAAGTAATTCATTCCTAAACGATAGCCTATCTTGGAAATGCAGTATCTATAAAGGTTTTGGTATAAAGCATGCTTCATAAAACTCAATTATGAATGTTTTAATCATGGTGTTTTAATAAAAATTTAAAAGCATGTTTCATATCATGGAAGATCAGAGATTTAAACCATTCAAGTACACAATTCAAAATTATATTTTTAAGAAAGGAAAAAATTGCAATGGAGATGTTCAAGGAAGAGAGAGTGTCTGAGTGAATGTTTGGGCAGGGAGGAGGCAGTTGGTAGATCTTCAGTTAGAGATGGCATTTGAGCAGGATATTGAGTGTTATACTAATTAATAAAATGTGGCATATTTTCTAGGCTCTCTTTTGTATAAATGCCATTTTGAAAGTAGTCTTGTTTGAGAAAGATAATCCAATACATAGCTCATAGTTTTGTGCACTGTTTTTAAATAAATAAAAATGTTAAGCATCAGGCCAGGGTGCTTGCCTTGCATGCAGCTGACCCAAGACAGTCCTTAGTTAGATCCCCAGTGTCCCATATGGTCCCCCAAGCCAGGAGCGATTTTTGAGCACATAGCCAAACCCCTGAGCTTCACCGGGTATGACCCAAAAACCAAAAAAAAAAAAAAAAAAAAAAAAAAAAAAAAAAAAAAAAAAAAAAAAAAAAAAAAAAAAAAAAAAAAAAAAAAAAAAAAAACCAAAAAAAAAAAACCAAAACAACAACAAAAAAAAAACAAGTTAAGCATATCTCTGAGTACCTATTTCTACTGTTAGAAGATTCTGTGGTTTTATTGATACACATCACAAAGAAGAAAGGGACAAGTGCTTATTACATCAAATTTTACAGATAGCATAATTCAAAAGTGTGCATACATTCAAAGTTCATTTAATTATGACTTACTATTCTTATTTCAGGAGAAATAAACTTAGAAGTAACTAAATGCCTCATCTGAAAGCAATACACATAACAAAAATTAAAACATTGAAATACTTCAGTGTATCCATAATGGCATTTCTCAGGCTTTTGAATAAAGTTCTTGCTAGTCCTCACTAGTTTATGAAAATTTCACATGAGAAATTTCACATGAGAAGCTTTCTGACTTCTCATGGATGGATACAGGGGAAAGGTTGGATAGACATTAGGGATGGGAGTGCTAGTTTCTTCTCTTACTGTTTCAGATAATAGAAGGAAATAAGTTATGCTATTTTTCAAACAATAATGTCAGTGGAAAAATAGAATAGATTCCTCTCATATCCAAACTTCCAGAGATGGGCCCATGTTGCTGGTGTCCAAGGTGTCTTGCAGGCAAGACTCTTTGTACAAATATCTGATTTTTTTTTTTAATAGAGAAGCCCAGGGGCCTATGTCAAACCCCTGGTCCAGGAGAGAGAGAATGAGGGAGAGAAAGATGGGCATGGGACTAGGGCAAGCTCAGATTGAGGACCAGATGAAAGGAACAAAAAGATACATCCAAAGGTAGCTAAAAGTCTGTCCAAATCATGAAGAATAGACATAGTCAGGGATAGAAACAGTTCAATCCGATTGCTCCTTCAACTGTCTCTTCTAACTGCCAAGAACATTCCATACCCAAGTCAACTCAGGGGTGGATGGTGTTGGTGGTGGTGTTGTTTATAGACTCAGCTAGCCAATCACAACTAGGATCTTACTTAAAGGGGCAGACCCTTTTATGGCTGGCTGGTGTTGGACTGTAGGACTAGAATATATATTATATTATATTATTATATATTATAATAATGAAGCAACAACAGAGTATTTTTGGATCGCAGAATTTAAAACCTCAGTGCAATATTTGTGGCCCAAACCTGAGTTACAGTTCCTCTAGACCAGTTTCTTAGTTTGAGAAATGTTGCCTAGTATAGGCTCCCAGGATGTTCCAAGGGGCAAGAAAGTGAAAATCGCATAAATGAGGGAAACATGGCACAAGAGTAAGAAGCCAACTAGGAGGACAGAGAGAGAGAAACAAAGTTGGAAGGAGCCCATGACTGAACAAAGGCAGCGAAATATGCAAAGTGATAAGATTTTTCCGTCTGGAAAAAAGTTGAAATACAAATCAAAATACTGTTAATTTTATGAGCTAAAGGGATAGTTTAAAGTGTTGGAGTGTGTGTGATTCACATGTGGGAAAAGTGGATTCAATTCCCTTTGCTGCATGGTTCCCTGAGCACACTAGATGCCATTTGTGTGACCCCCCCCCCCCAACTACTACACAATAAATAAAATATAGTTAATTTTATTTATTTATGTGGGATTTTGAGAAAGGTTGTTTAGTCTTTGCTCCACATCTAGTTATATTCTGGGCAGCTTCTGTCCCAATGACTGGGGTTTGCTTCTGGCAGTGTGCAGGGATACCAGAGGGTTCAAATGCTACCAGAGGTTGAATCCAGGTCTTCTGTGTTCAAAGAATGTTCTTAGACCTTTGAACTATCTCCCAGTCCCTGTTAATTTTCATGGGACAATTTATACCTGATTATGTTAATATTTCAGGTATCAAAATACTTGGTGGATAAACTCTCTTCCTATCTAGGAAATTCTAAGATATTTCTTTTATTACTTTCTGTAAAAAAGTGAAAATGTTGAAAATGTTTGTGAAATTTGGAAATTGTTTGAGGAAAAACATTTTGACTGGACTAGAAAAGGAAATATAATAAAGTGATAGTAAGACTGGATATCTGGATATATATTTTATTTAAAAAAATATATATATTATTTAAAAATAAAGCTAATAGTTAGGGACAGATAAATAGAACAGCAGGTAAGGTGCTAGCTTTGCATGTGGCCAACCCAGGTTTGATACCTGGCATCCCATATGGTCCTTTGAGCTCACCAGTACCAATCTGTGAATGCACAACCAGAGTAACTCCTGAATACCAACAGGTGTGGCCCAAGAACATATATATGTATATATAACAGAAAATTCCCAGTCACTAATTTTTCACATGTACAAACAAAACAGCCACAGATATATACTTTTCATACACGGAAGAACTTTGTGCCATCCCATATAACCATTTGAAAATTTTTTCACATAGTTAACAATTTTTCACTAATTTTGGAAATCCATTGTCTGCCAATATTTTGTGGATTTAGATTTATTTATATATCATTGATGCGTAAAACATGTAGGACTTCTATAAATCTTGAATATTTGTAATTCATACTGGCTTTTATTTACTTCCATCCATCCAATTGCATATTGATCCAACCTTGATGTCTTTTTCCTGGGCAATACCTGGTGATGCTCAGGGCTTACTTCTGGCTTTGTGCTCATGGAACACTTCTATAAGGACTTAGGGGACCATATGGTGTGTTAGGGTTCAAATCTG
This sequence comes from Crocidura indochinensis, assembly GCA_004027635.1. NCBI lineage: Eukaryota > Metazoa > Chordata > Mammalia > Eulipotyphla > Soricidae > Crocidura > Crocidura indochinensis. Next base: position 27,528 of record PVKC010006295.1, on the reverse strand, counting down.
AGTTGGTTGCATGCAAGATTACATGGCTTGCCTGCTGTATTATTTCTCCAGCCCCTCAACTTTGATTCTTTAGAAAATGTTTACCACAGTGTCTACTAAAGTCTTTAATAATAACTATATAATTCTAGAAACAAAATATTTATTACTCGGATTTTATCGAACAAAAATTCTTTGGAAAGCACAAAATTTCAGCACCTGAACATGTGGCTCAATGGTAGAGAACCTGCCACGAGTTTGCTCCCTAGTACCACCTCCAGAGAGAGTGTAATCCCAGCTACAGCAGTTTGTGAAACCTCCTACACAAAGTGTGAGCTCTAGGCACAAGCAACTAAACTATACAACTCCCCCGTGAGACTGAATGCAATCCTAGGTTAGCACAAAACAACTATCAGGGGGCTGGGCAGTGACGCTGGAGGTAAGGTGCCTGCGCTAACCTAGGACGGACCGCGGTTTGATCCCCTGGTTCCCCATATGGTCCCCAGTGCCTGCCAGGAGTGACTTCTGAGCGAATAGCCAGGAGTAACCCCTGAGCGTCACCGGGTGTGACCCAAAAACCGAAAAAAAAAAAAAAAACCCAACAAAAAAACAAAACAAAACAAAAAACAACTATCAGAAGGGAGGGAGCAAAAGTTTCTTTGGGAGAAGGCCACAACCAGCAATCTTGGAGGTTATTCCTGGCTTTGAGCTCTGTGGCCATTCCTGACAGTGCTCTAGGGGCCATATTTGTTGCTGGGGCTTGAACTCAAGTCATCTGCATGCAAGACAAACTCCTTGATACCTATACTATATGTATAATCCCCAAACATTTTTAATTTGTCAAAACATGCAATTTTATAATTATTTTAACTGTGTGTATAAGAATCCTCTTGATGCATATACATTTTGATTTAGTTCAAATTCTAAACTCTCCCTTAATTCTAGTTCAGGGAGTATGTTTGCATAGCTTAAAATGATAAAATTGGGGCCCGGGAGATAGCATGGAGGTAAGGCGTTTGCCTTTCATGCAAAAGGTCATCGGTTCGAATCCCGGTGCCCCATATGGTCCCCCGTGCCTGCCAGGAGCAATTTCTGAGCATGGAGCCAGGAGTAACCCCTGAGCACTGCCGGGTGTGACCCAAAAACCAAAAAAAAAAAAAAATGATAAAATTGCCAAGTTTAAGAAATCCAGAAAACATATTTTTGTATATTCTGCTGATAAACAAAAGTGATTAAATATATATCTATATATTCAGTAGACAACATGTGTCTTGTGTCATTTTATTTTTGTTTGAGACTCTTTTTTTTTTTTTTAATTTTGGTTTTTGCCACACCTGTTGGCACTGAAGGTTTACCCCTGGCTCTGCACTCAGAAATCACTCCTGACTGGCTCGGACCTTTTGGAATACAAGGGATCAAATCTGGGTCAACCATTCGAAAGGGAAACCCCTACTTGCTCTGCTATCACTTCACCCCCCTGTATAAGATTATTAATTAGGGGGCCCGGAGAGATAGCACAATGGCGTTTGCCTTGCAAGCAGCCGATCCAGGACCAAAGGAGGTTGGTTTGAATCCCAGTGTCCCATATGGTCCCCCGTGTCTGCCAGGAGCTATTTCTGAGCAGACAGCCAGGATTAACCCCTGAGCACTGCCGGGTGTGGCCCAAAAACCAAAAAAAAAAAAAAAAAAAGATTATTAATTAGGGATGGGAGATTGACTCAAAGGGCTGGAGCACATGCTTTATATGTGGGATCCTAGGGATAATCCTTAGTATATTATGTTCCCCTGAATACCACTATGAGTAGTCCCTGAGCACTGCTAGGTGTGGTCTCGAAGAAAGAGCAACAGCAAAGTATATTTTGCCACACCCAGTGGTGCTCAGGGTTTATTCTTGGCAGTGATCAAGTGGACCACAGAAAATAAGCAATTTAAATTTTTTTTTTTGGTTTTTCAGGCCACACCTGTTTGATGCTCAGGGGTTACTCCTGGCTAAGTGCTCAGAAATTGCCCCTGGCTTGGGGGGACCATATGGGACGCCGGGGGATTGAACAGCAGTTCTTCCTTGGCTAGCACTTGCAAGGCAGACACCTTACTTCTAGCGCCACCTCACCGGCTCCGCAATTTAATTTTTTTCAGAGTAATATCTAAAAAAATAAATTCTTTAGCAACTAAAAGTTTCGGCATTGGTGTTTTTTTTTAGATAAAATGCAGCTAAAGCACATTATTGTCCTGTAATTAAAAGTTCTTATTATCCTAGAATATGTCAAGTGTGTATATTGACGTTTCATATATTATAAAATATATTGTAAAAATAAAATGTAAAAGAAAATTTCTTTTCTTGGTGGTCTTTATTAACAGAGAGCTAGAATGTTTTTAGTGTTCTAAGAGTCTTTGTTAACATGGATTTCTTGATTATATTTTCCCATAGGTTAATTAGATGTTTCCTTATGACTTTTTTCACTTTTGAAGCCGATAACCACGCTTTAGAAAGCTTTGGGTGTTTTAAATAAGGAAGCTTATGTGGCATGTGAAAAATATATTCATATAAAAACATGTGGATGTTTATACAAGTACAAGTACTGTATTTGATGAATAGTGAAGAAACCACAAATTTGTAATACAAAAGTGGAAAGAGCATCATAACTTTGAGTGTATTGAAGGGAAATGCAACATCTGGGAAATGTATTAGTGAGAAAGTTTTGACAGATCTGATAAGAATAATGACCTTATTGATTCTTGTTAACTTAGATATTTGCAGCTAGAGGCAAACAATATTTCAGAGACTAAATACACTTAGTTGGCTTGAAATGAAGGTAGACTAAATTGCTAAAAAGTTTTTTTCTTACATTGCTCAAATGCATTTACTATGAATGTCAGAAATAATATTTGGCAAAATATCAGGTGAATATGTATCACAGTCTTGGATTCTGACTAAAATACTATGGGAATAATATAATTTGATAGAAAAATTATTCTTAAAAACTAAAATTGGACATGCCTGGGCAAGCCAGTGAGGTGGGTCCCTTGGAGGAGCTTGAAGGCTACCCTAGGTTTAACTTGTGGGTTCTGAGAGTTGCTTGGTTGCACTAAAGCAGTCACTAGTAATTTCTTACCAGTCATATGTTCAAAACTACATGGGGGCTAGCGCCCCCGCACACACAAGATACATTAATAGTACTCCCTATCCTTGAATTATGTTTTTGTGTATGCAGGATGTCCATTTTGTACTCTGCCCTTTTGCACACCCCTACAAAACCTCATTTTTCTCTTTAACTCTCTCACCCCCTACCATCATCACTCCACATTTATCCTTTTTAACTTAACTACTACAGAGTCCTAAGTCACAGACCAAAGTGGTCTACTGGAGTTAACACCCCCCCCAACTATTTCAAAAGGCATAAATGGACACGTATGTCTTTTCAACATTTTATGTGTGTTTTCTTTGACAGCTATAGCTCTTCCTGAATATTTCCTTATACAGTATCCATTTCCCCCATTTTTTTTAATCTTTTCTTCTCTTTGTGAACTGCTCAATAGGGAATTTGGTGAAAGAGTCCCTCAGTTTAATTCTTATGTTTGAATCAAGTCACAGATATTGTTGGACATATTCTTATGCCCCCATATGCACTGATAATGCCACGTGGCTTTATTTATTGTTTGCATAGGCACATTAAAATGGGAAAATACTATACATACAAATAAGTTCTTAAATAATTGAGATGGGAACACACAAATCTTGTAGTGCAGTGGGACCTTATACCCTGAATATTGACATAATGACCTGGCACAGACCTCAGAAGAATGGGCATTCTCCATTCACTCCTGAACAAGGGAAGCCATCCACGAAACATCCTAGTTTTTCTATAACATCACCTGGAAGCAATCCTCTACCAGGGAAGACCCCACAGCTGCTCTGACATCAACTTGCTCAAAAGAAACTTCCCTTAACTCTGAGAAGACTTAACAACAATGACCTGCTTACATGACAGGGCTCTCTGCATTGCCCTTTAATTGTGAGGTGAAATGAGAGGATGCTCCACACCAGCCTGATTTTAATGTAGGATATGAAGACTCCAGGATCATTAATACAGAAACCTGATGCCAACAATAGAGATTGCATAAAAAATAAAACTGTATTGGCATTACAGACAATGACTTGGATTGAACAAACTAGTTTGCCTGGAGCCTAGAGTTGGTCTTATGCCAGGAAACTTCAGGGGTAGGGTCTCCTTATATTTAGGTCAAGGCTTTTCCTTTCCATGTCCCCCATATTTTGGTGGGTCTATGCAAACAATATTTGCCACTCTAACACCTTTTTACTGTGCTCCTTTGACTATAAGCCTTAAAAAAAACACTTCAACTTTTGATGTTAACTTAAACTAATATGCATGTGCATGAAAATGTAAAAAATACATGCTTTCAATGTTTAAGGAGTCACATAAATTTCATGGCTTTGGATTGCTTTGTGTACTGCCAAGAAATGTTATAATGTACTACAATCTGGGGACTTGTCGAAAAAGTAATTGTACATGGGTTCTGTTTTATTTTTCTTAATGTTCTTTGATTGTAAGTTCAAAATCAAGGCGTCAGCAAGGGGATTTCTTCTGAGAACTCTGTTTATGGGTGATTGTCCTTCCACTGTAACTTTACCTTGTCCTCTTTCTTTCCATCATTGTTCTCATAATTAAAAATTAAAAAAAATTAAAAAACCCAAAAAATTGGGGCTAGGTAATAATACAGAGGTTAAGGAACTTGCCTTCCAAGTAGCTGACCTAAGTTTGATTTCCAGTACTGCATAGGGTCCCTTAAGCACTGCAGAAGTAAAACCTAAGCAGACCCAGGAGTCAGGATATAAATACATCCCATATCTCTTTTATACTAAACTTAGGAAAGAAACAATTAGGAAAATAATTTCCTTCACAAGCTATTAGCACTAAATGTCATTTTATCTTCATCTGGAACATCTAATCTCATTATAAATATGAAAGCCCACATTATCTATGTTGCTGAGAAAAAGAGTCTTTCCCCCCATTCCAAATTCTGAGCTGTTTCTAGAGCCATCTGCTTACCATCTATACATCCACTGTTTTCATAGCAGAGCCCAAATGACATTCCCTCAAAAATGTAGTCTGAATTAGGGCACATAATGCTTATTCCTTAAAATCTCTAAGCAAAGATGACAGCTGTTTTGCTTAGAACTAAAGTGCTGTTCAGACAAAATAGAAACAGCCAATCAATATATCTTGACAGTGAATCTTTGCATCGTTCTTTGAGATTGGTTTGTGCTTTTCCTTTCATACATGGGCTTGTTATCCAAGCTAACTGGATCTGTTAAATAAAGTAGGAAATTACCCCTCCTTTTTTTGTAGCCTCTGTACACATTTGTTAAGATGAGTATATTACTTTCTTAAATATTTGGAAGAATTCACTAATACACTCTCATCGCTTTCTCTTTATGGGAAAGTTTTTCACTGCTTGTTTATTTGTTTTGAGTCACATTCAGTGGTACTAGGGTTTAGAATACTTATGATTTAATTCTGAGAATAAAACCTGGAACTCTTAGATGCAAAGCATACACTTTTGCCCTTGAAACCATCCCCCTGGCCCTGTTGATAATTCTTAAATCATGAAACCAGAGCAACAAAGTCATATTTGTAACAATTATTCCTTTAAATATTTTTCATATATGTAAATTCTGTTTGTCCAGACAGATTAATTTATTTTTTTGGGGGGGGGCCATAATCAGTGGTGCTCAGGTTCTGTGTTCAAGGATCACTCCTAGAGGTGCTTGAAATATGTGGTTCTAGGGATCGAACCCTGGTGGGTAGTTTGTAAGGCAAATATCTCTCTGGCATAGATATATCTATATCTATATCTATACATATAAATATATATATTTATATATACATATAAATATATTTATATATATAAAACAAAACATATATATATGTCTAATATATATGTTTTTTATATATATGTTTTATATATATGTTTATATATATATATAAAATACCCAGCAGCGCTCAGGAGTTACTCCTGGCTCTATGCTCAGAAATCGCTCCTGGCAGGCTTGGGGGACCATATGGGATGCCAGGATTCCAACCACCATCCTTATTCCAACCACTATCCTTCTGGATGCAAGGCAAACACCCTACCTCAATGGTATCTCTCCAGCCCCTGGCCTAGATGTTAATTTCATCTAAACTTTCAATCATTATGGCATGATGTTCTTTGCAATGTTCTCTTGCTATCTCTAAACACCAGCAGAATCTGAAATGGTATTTTCCTCATATTCATTATTGTCACATTTCATTTTCCCTAGTAAGTCATTTATTCATTATATCAGTTTTGCTCAATAATGAAGTTTTTGAGGATCATTTTTTTTTTGGGTCACACCTGACAGAAATTTCTCCTGGCAGGCTTGGGGACTACATGGGATGCCCTGCATGGAACTCAGGTTGGCTGCTGCAGAGCAAAAACCCTATCCAAAAGCTCTGGCCCCTTGAAGATTCTCATTTTTAAATACTTGCTTTTCATTTTATTTGGTTTTTGTTGTTTCTGTTTATTGGTTTTCCGTATTTACAGCATTTTCTATTGATGGGACATTTTTGTTTAACTTAGCATAATTTAATTTAAATTTTATCTTATTGAAACCATTGTGGTTTACAAAGTCCTTCATTATTGGGTTTCAGATAATACAATTGATCAAGGCCAATCCCACCAACTGTGTCAACCTCCTTCTATCCAATTTTCCCGGAGTGTATGGGACTTTTTATGTTAATATTTTTACTATTAAGAGTAATTATGGGGGCCTGGGAGATAGCATGGAGGTAAGGCATTTGCCTTTCATGCAAAAGGTCATCGGTTCGAATCCCAGTGCCCCATATGGTCCCCCATGCCTGCCAGGAACAATTTCTGAGCATGGAGCCAGGAGTAACCCCTGAGCACTGCCAGGTGTGACCCAAAAACCACACACACACCAAAAGAGTAATTATGCTTTGGGGCTGGAGAGAGGGCTCAAAGAACTGGAACATATGATTTGCTCAGAGGTCAGGTTTGATCCCTAGCACTGACAGACCCCTCAAGAACCACTGGCAGTGGCCCCTGTCCATCTAACTTGTAGTATACCCTCAGCACTGTAGCTTATGCATTTAACATCAAAATAAAAAATACTTATGTTCTGAAATTTTCCTTCTATCTTCAAGGTACACAGATATTTGCATTTCTGTTGGCTGTATACTTTGTAGTGGAAATCACTTTGTGATAAGGTGTATGCTTAGCCTTAACAGATCCTGCCAACACTTTCCCAAATTAATCAACTATTTGTTTTCCTATGAGTGGTGCTTAAATATTTTGGTTACTAGTATTCTACTCTCTGACACTTTCATCATTAAAGTGGTGTGTACTAGCATCTCTCTCTCTTTCTCTCTCTCTCTCACTCTCTCTCCACCCCTCTCTCTGTACTCAGAAATTGCCCCTGGCTTGGGGGGACCACATGGGACACTGGGGGATCGAACCACGGTCCTTCCTTGGCTAGCGCTTGCAAGGCAGACACCTTACCTCTAGTGCCACCTCAGTGGCCCTGAAATCTTTTTTTTTTTTTTAATTTTCTTTAGGAATGTTCTTTGTTCCAGTGCTCAAGTGCCTTCCTACCATGTGCTTGGGAATCATTCCTAGAAGTGCTTAGGGCACCAGGTGGTGCAAGGGATTGAATCCAGGCTTCCTTCATGCAAAGCAGGTGCTTCAGCCCATTGAGATATCTCTCTATATTAGTTTTCTAGATTTGTGATTTTTCTTTTTCTTTTTCTTTTTTTTTTTTGGTTTTTGGGTCACACCCGGCAGTGCTCAGGGGTTACTCCTGGCTCCTTGCTCAGAAATTGCTCCTGGCAGGCACGGGGGACCATATGGGGCACCAGGACTCGAACTGATGACCTTTTGCATGAAAGGCAAACGCCTTACCTCCATGCTATCTCCTGGGCCCCCTAGATTTGTGATTTTTAATGCAATATTACTATATTGTATTGAGTACTGACCTAGTTAAATCAGTGATAATTCACCTCTCATTTCCATTCTATGCTTTTTTTTTGTTTTTTTGTTTTTGTTTGTTTTTTGTTTTGTTTCATTCTATGCTTTTAAAATTAGGTTTATTAGTTAATTAGGAAATACTGACTCATTCAATTTGCATATACAATACTTCCAAAGTTGTATACATTTTATTATACAATAACAAAAGATCGTATCTTTTAATAATGTGACCAGTTTCATTAGTCAGGTTTTTAGTATTGAGAAACTACTAGCACACAGTAGTAAACCATGTTTTTTAAAATGATAATTCTCACATGAAATCTTACATTTTTTCTTTTCCTTTTCTTTGGGCCACTCCCAAATGTGCTCAGGGATTGTTCTTGACTCTGCACTCAAAAATCACTCCTAGACATGCTCAGGGAACCATATAGGGTGCTGGAAATTCATCCCCCTATCAGGTTTGCTGCTGCTAAACACTATACTAAACACTATACTACCTATATTAAACACTATACTACCTCTCTGGCCCCAGAAATTTCACATTCTTCCATTCATAATTGGTACTAAGTAGTAAGTAGTTTTTCCTTGAAATGATAGCCCCATTTCACTCATTTTAGAAAGAGTACTGTTTTCCAGTATGACAAATATAGTTGATTTGGTAAATATCCTATCTCATACTTGGAACCAATTATTCTCCAAGGATTCTCCACTTGTTTTATTTGTTTGTTTTGTCTACACCCGGCAGCACTCAGGGGTGATTCTTTGCTCTGTGCTCAGAATTGACACCTGGCAGACTTGGGGGACCATATGTGATACTGCGATCAGACCCAGGTCCACCACTTGCAAGGCAACACTCAACTTGCTGTGCTATTGCTTCAGGCCCTCAATTGTTCTTTTGATAGGTGATGATGTTTAAAGATATGGTCAGGACAATCATTGTATGTAAATCTCCAGGGTCAAATTAGCATTTCTGCATATTTACCATCACAGGGTAAAAGATAATTCTTTTTGTTTTTGTCATGGTGTGTGTGTGTGTGTGTGTGTGTGTGTGTGTGTGTGTGTGTGTGTGTGTGTTTAGGTCATACCTGCTTGTGCTCTGGGGATAGTCCCAGATTATTTCTTACAGTTTTTTCCCCGAGTAGTGCACAGGGAATTCTGGGGTGCAGGGATTGATCCAGGATCTCTGCATGCCAGACCTGTACATCTTAAGTTGATATTAAACTTTCAAATTCAAATTCAGCAATGTATAACATACTTAATTTAATCAAGCTTTTTTCTTTCTCTTATATAAAAATTCTTAGTTTTAATTTATACTGTAGAGTCCGGGGAGACCCTGCTGTCCCCAAATCTGCCCCACGCAGAACAGTGAAGAAGGCACGTACTCAGCAATTGCAAGCAAGTTCCACTTTATTTCTGGCTGCCAGAGGTTCGAAATGTGCTCAAAGCTGAGCAGAGGTTGCGAACCCTGAAGTAGGGAAAGGGCCTGCTATATATACACAATCTTCAAGCAGGGAGTGCATTTTATTACTGCAGAAATAGGACTGGGCTTTGTTTTAGGGGAATTTGCATCTGGGATAGGAGATAAAAATGATTCTTGTGTCTTTTAAGGTAGGTGCGGGGAGGAACTCAGACTCCATGTCTCCAAGATGTCTTCAAGGCATGTTGGGTCTGTGAAACCAGCACCTGTAGTTCAGTGGATAAAAGGCAGTTAAAGAAATATAGCTTATGGTCTGTTGGGATACAATGGGGGGAAACTTTGCATTGTATAATTTAAGAGACAGATAAAAAGAAACAGTGATGTCAGGGGTATGTGAAAAGGAAGAAACAGGTTTAGCAAATGATAGTTTGGGATGTCAGGGGTATGTGAAAAGGAAGAAACAGGTTTAGCAAATGATAGTTTGGGATGTCAGGGGTAAGGAAGAAACAGGTTTAGCAAATGATAGTTTGGGATGTCAGGGGTATGTGAAAAGGAAGAAACAGGTTTAGCAAATGATAGTTTGTCCACTTATTAAGTTTTTACTCCTTTCAATACCAATGTAATTTCTTGTCATTCTAAACCACTCAAACAACAGTCAGAAAACAATACTAGCACTACAGCAACAATATTTAGGCCATTCATTTTATTTTAGCAGTATATCCCAGTAAATTATACAATAAAATCCTGTGTTCTAAAGTGTTTAATTGTTTATCTTTTTTAGCTAAATAACTAGCTAAATATATACTTACTTTTATTTGTTTAAATTAGCTTTAATATTTAGAGTTTACTTTTTAAATTTTCTCATATATCCATGTAAAATATTTACACATTACAAAGGAAACTTGTAAGACACTGCATTTAGGGCACCAGCATCTGCTTCCCCATTCTTCTACACTTATTACCCTTTATTTACACAAATAATCATAGTATGATTCCTTATTTCATCATTTCTTTCTCTTTGGCCTGGAGTGGGGAACACACCCAGGGATACTAGGGGTCACTATGGGCTCTGTGCTGGGTGGTTGCTCCCAATTCCCTGGCTTGGAGGATCAGACAGTGCCAGAAATTGAATCTGGGCCTCCATATAAAGCATACATTCAGCCCTTTAAGGTATTTCTCTAGCCTACTAGTTCTTTTTTATATATCATATACATGATTACATTTATATTATGATTTTAAATATAGAACATATAGTACACATTCTTCTCTACTTTGAATTTTCACTTGAAAACTTAAGCTCATAAAAATATAAACTCATAGTCTGTAGAAATATTTCTTTTTCTTTTTCAACACTTAATTTTATTAAAGCACTTGGGGGTGCCACATCCAACGGTGCTCAGGGGTTACTCCTGACTCTGTGCTCAGAAGTCACTTCTGGTAGGCTTGGGGACCATATGAGATGCCAGGGATCGATCCTGGGTGTTTCCTGGGTTGGCCTCGTGCAAGGCAAATGCTCTACCATTGTACTATATCTCTGTCCCCTTTTTATTTATTTATTTATTTATTTATTTATTTATTTATTTTAAATCCGGGTTCATCCCAGGTCATTCATGTTCAAGGCAAACAGACTTATACTACATATAAGTTATATCATCCTGTGTTTATCCCTCCTATTCTTGTTTATCTATTTAAAATGATATCCAGTTCCATCCATGTTGCAATAGTTGCTGATTGCATCATTCCTTACAGCTATGTAATACTCTATAATAATATTGTGTGTATCATGTCATGAGGGCCCGGCTCCATATGATTGAACAGTGACCATTCCAATCCTGAACTCCAGATTCAAAATGAAGATCTGGCACAGATCCCTACAACAGCACCAGGAACCAAACTCCCCCTGGAAAATCCCTAATACTGCTTTGGCACCAACTTGCAACAGGTTGATATAACAATCTGATAATGAGGATACAGGAAAAACTTGATCCAAGAAAGGTTACCCTGTATCATTACCTAATAGGAAGATATATCAGAAGACATTCCATCCTTTGTTCTGTGAAAAAATCAGGATCACTAACTATAGAAGACAGACTATGACAACCTTGACTGGGAAGAAGTTTTCCTGGGACCTATAAGAAAGATCCCAGCCTATACTTCGGCCTAGGATTGATACAAAAACCAAGATCTCTAATCCCAGAGTTCTGAATTTGACTGAGCAGAACTTCTGGTGACATAAGGAAAGACTCTATCTTTGGCTTTGACTTAAGATCTGTGCAAAACCCAAGATCACTAATTACAGAAGACTGACTACAACAAACGTGATGGAATAGATTATCTAGAACCATAATGAAAGACTCTAACCTAAACATTGTCCTATGACCTGTTGAAATACCAAGATCTCTAGCTACAGAGGACTGATTTTGTTATCCACAACTGAGCAGAAAGTTTTTGGGCACCATATAAAGATCTTGGGGTTCAATAATGGGTGTGTATGGAGCCTGTAGTTGCTCCCATGACAGTATGCTTCAAGGGTGGAGAAACCTGATCTCCTAGGCTAAGGGAATTCCCTCTAAGTTCCCCAATACTTATTGTGCCTATGCAAAAAAGCAAAAAGAACCAAACAATTCCACAAATCCTTGCCAAACCAACCCTTCATGTGGTGTGGTTTTGGTGACGATTTTTTTTTATGCTGATAACTGCTGCTGTGTTTTTTTAATTATTCTTTTTTCTATTTTTCATTTTTAATTTATTTAAAGAAAATGCATTACATAGTTGACATAACTGATCATAATACATTTATTTTAGGAAGGCCAAAAGCAACATAATTTAAAAAATAAAAAATTGAAAGAAAAAACTAAAGAGATGGAAAAGAAAGGAAAGAAGAAAAATTCAGTAGCAAGTATATTTTTGAAAATTATTGAATCACAATGAATTCATTAAAGTACCAGCAGAAAGTTTGGTAAGCTCTTCTCTCTTTTTTTTAAAGGATAAGAGTTTAAAAATACAGTAATAATGGTGTGAGAGTGGCAATTGTTTGCATAGGCCCAGCAAAATATGGGGAAAATGGAAAGAAAAAAAACTTCGGCCTATATACAAGGAGACCTTATCCCTGAAGTTTTCTGGCATAAGACTGACTCTGGGTTCCAGACATACTAGGTTGTCCAACCCTTGAGTCATTCTCTGTGGTCCAGGTGAAATTTTTTTTTTTTCAGGTGAAATTTTTTTCACACATTAGCTGTTGTTGGCATCCGGTTTCTTTAGTTAAAGATTCTGGTTTCTATGCATTTCCTTCATCGGTCAGGATGATGTGGAGCATCTTCTAGTTTCACCTCACCATTAGGTGCAGGTTGTTGCTGTTGCTGAGTCATATGGATGTTAAGAGAACACTCTTTGGAGTAAGCCACTGCCAGGGTAGCAGTATGGTCTTCCCTGGTAGAGGTTTGCTTCCTAGTGATGTTATAGACAATTGTGGTTGTTTCCATAGATGGTCAATGGTTCAGGGGTGTATGAGCAATGCCCATTCTTCTGAGGTCTGAGCCAAGTCATTATGCTATAATGCTATATAGCCAAGTTCAGGCTATAAGGCCAAACTGCATTACAAAATTTGTGTTCCTATCTCTATTAGATAAGAACTTGGTTGCATTTGTAATATTTCCCATTTTAATGTGTCTATGCAAAAGAGAAATAATGCCACAAGGTATTACTGGTGTCTCTGTGGGCTGAGGGTACAAGTCCAGCAATCCACTTAACTTGGTTCTAACATGAATTATAAGGTGAAAGACTCTTCTACCAGAATTTCTTATTGAACAGATCACAAAGAGAAGAACAAAAATCAAAAATAATAAACAGCAAGGCAAAATTGTCACTGTATAAGAGGACATTCAATAAGAGTTATAGCAGTAAAGGGAATACATCTAAGATATTCAAAGGAGATATACATGTCCCTTTTATGTCATTAGAAATAGTTGGGGAGGGTGTTGAATTGAGGACTGTGATTTGGCCTTCTGGAGTCTGCAAAATGACTCCCAGCAGTGTTGCTGTGATTTTTGTCATTGCTTGCTTTTTTTGTTTTTGTTTTGTTTTTGATTTTTTCCTTTCTTCTTCTGAATTGATATTTATAGCCTCTAAATGGATTCCCCCCAGCATTTCTTTCCTCTTCTTTCTTTTCTTTTTCCAACATAACCACAGAACTTAAATCATCTTGCTCTCATTCGTAACTTGAGGGGAAATAAATGGATGGTACCAGAATAACCAGTCGTATGGACATTGAGTGGAAATTAAAAATGATCAAACTTAAGCACTAACACCAAAGTCAGTGACACCAGAATCGATACCTAATCTACAACAAGCTATACACAAAGGAGATCTCTTACACTAGTAGTCCATGGGACAAAGAGGGGAAGTATGGGATGCATTCTGGGAACAGTGGTAGAGGGAGGACAACACTGATGGTGGGAATGGCCCTAATCCTTTGTCACTACGTACCTTAAATATTACTGTGAAAGACTTGTAATTCACTTCGAATACAATCAAAATTATTAGAAAAACAGAACAAAAATAATATTGTGTGTATGTGCATATATAAAATATATATATATATCCACCACATTCTTATGATCCACTTATTTGCCATTGGACATACAAGTTGATTTCAAATCTTATCTATTGCAATGAGTGCCACTACAAATAATGGTATGCATATATCCTTTAGAATACATTTTTCTATCATGAGGACAGGTACCCAAGAGTGGAATTGTTGGATCACATGGCAGCTCAATTTTGAGTTTACTGAGAACTCTCCGTACTGTTCCATAGGAGTTGGATTAGGTAACATTCCCACCAGCAGTGGATGAGAGTTCTTTTTCTTTTTCTGTTTGTTTATTTTCAGGCCTCACCCAGCAGTGCTTAGGGATTTCTCCTGGCTCTGTACTCAGAAAATGCTCCTGGCAGGCTCATATGGACCATATGAGCAGGGACCATATGGGATGCTGGAAATCAAACCTGGGTCCGTCCCAAGTCTTCAGCCTGCAAGGCAAACACCCTAATGCTGTGCTATAACTCTGGCCCTGAGAGTTCTTTTCATCACATCCTTGCAAGCACTGATTGTTTCCATTTTAATATGTACCATTTTCACTGTTGTAAGATGATATCTCAATGTTTTGATTTGGATTTCTCTAATAATATTGATGGACATTTTTTTCACATGCCTCTTGGCTATACATTGTTTGCCTGAGAAGTGTCTGTTCATTTTCTCTCCCCAGTTTTTCATATGATTTTATAGCATTATGCCTATATTTTCCTCAGTATAATTTATAGATTCATTTCTGATCTCAAGGTCTGATTCACTGTGAGTTGATTTTTGTGTAAGGTGTGAGATGGATCCAGCTTTCATTTATTACTCATGATTATCCAATTTTCTGAACACCATTTGTTGAAGAGGATACATTTATTCACAGATTTGTAAAAAAATTGAGTATATATATATGTGCATATATATGTGTGTGTGTGTGTGTGTGTGTGTGTGTGTGCGTGTGTGTGTGTATGTGTGTGACTAGGTATTTCTGACCAGAATATCTCCTTATTTCCAATACCATGCTCTTTTGATTACTATAGCTTTACAGTATAGGTTTTTTATTTATAGAGTCTTTTTTTGTGTGTGTGTGGAAACTTTAGGGTCTTTGATATATATCCTCATGTCATTTGCAAATAGAGATCATTTGACTTTCTCTATTTTGTTTTGTTTTGTTTTTTGGGCCACACCTGGCAGTGCTCAGGGGTTACTCCTGACTGTCTGCTGAGAAATAGCTTCTGGCAGGCACGGGGGACCATATGGGACACCAGGATTCGAACCAACCACCTTTGGTCCTGGATCGGCAGCTTGCAAGGCAAACACTGCTGTGTTATCTCTCTGGGCCCTGGCTTTCTCTTTTTCCATTTGGATCCCTTTAATGTTTCTTTTCTTCCTGATTGCTGTTCTAGAACTTCAAATACAATATTGAATGAAAATGGAGACTAAACACCTTTATCTTGTGCCTAATCTTAACAGTAATAATTTCAGTTTTCACCATTAAAAATAATATTGCAACAGATTTAAAATTTTTTTGTAAATGTATTAAAAGAAAATGTAATAGATGAAATAGTTGATACTAAAACATTTGTTTTCAGATAACTTAAAGCAAAGTTATTAAAAATAGAAATAAAAATAAAAATAAAATGGAAGAGAAGAAAAAGAAAGGACAGAGAAAACTATAGTAGAAGCACATTTGTGAAAATAATTGTATCTACAATGAAATCATTTATATAATGGTAGGTTTAGAAAGTTCTTTTTTTTTTTTTGGTTTTTGGGCCACACCCGGTGACACTCAGGGGTTACTCCTGGCTATGCGCTCAGAAGTCACTCCTGGCTTGGGGGACCATATGGGAACTGGGGGATTGAACCGCGGTTCGTCCTAGGCTAGTGCGGGCAAGGCAGGCACCTTACCTCCAGTGCCACCGCCCGGCCCCGGTTTAGTAAGTTCTTATGGTTAGCTGTTCATTATATTAAATTGGGGATGTTACTTTAGGGATGAATTGTAAAGAAATTCAGACCACTATTACTGATACTCTGACTTTTAGGGGCATGTACTCAGTTGCCAGGCATCTGGAAGAAGGAAGATATGAAGATATGAAGATGCCTAAACTCACTCTAAAATGCCCTGGTGATGTTAGCCCCCAAATTGGTGTACCTGAAGTGTTGTCATACTGGTGTCCCCAAAGAAAATCAGGGTCAATAATGAAGCAGGGTCACATACCCTCAATGTAAGAGATGTATGTAGTGCTATTTTTGCACAGTTAGCATTCAAGTAGTTTTGGTTGTAGAGGATAGACAGATATGAGATGGGCTCAGTCCATGGCCTAGGGTGGGTTATGAAACACAGGACAGATAAATAGAGTTTCCAGCCTTGCAAACTTGTGCCTGCTTGCTACAACAGGAGGTTTGAAGGACTGCCTGTCCCACTCTGAAAAGACCCCAGCGTTTTCAGTCTCCAAACTAGTGTACCTGGTAGTTTCATCAGTTTGGTGTCTCTGTAGAGATTAGTAGTACAACAGTGATTTTGGGCCATTTGCATGGTGTCAACTGTGGGGTGTGGACGTGGCTGCCAACCTTTGGCTGTTGGGGACTAAATCCACTCCTGTCTCAAGGAAATCCCTGAATTTGCAGCATCAAGAACCAGTGTATCTATGAGTTTCCATTGTTTGGCTTGTATTTCTTCAGAGATTAAGTAGTGCCCAATTTTATATATTTATTTATTCATTTGTTTTGTTTTGGAGACACACCCTGCAATATTAATTCCTGGATCTACACTAAGGAATTATTCCTGGCAATGCTCAGGGGACTTTATGGGATACTAGGGGTTTAATCTAGTTTGGCTGCATGCAAAACAAATGCCCTACCCACTGTACATATCTTGCTGACTCCAGAAGTGCCTAATTTTAATGCTATCCAATTTACCAATAGTTCCCTTAATATTATTCCTAACCATTTATTTGGGTTTTTTATGTTGTAGATTGAATCAAAGATCTTATGAATGAACCTACCATGGTGCCACATCTCTGATCTTTAACTATTTAAGGGGAGGAGATCGAAGTAGTGCTCAGAAGGTCTGGGGTCCCCATTCCTGGGGATTCTAGGCCCATCAGGCTAAATATTTAAGGGCCCAGGGATGCAATATTATGTTGCTGCTTGATCCTAGCAATTTGGTGATTATTTGAACCACTCCAGAAAGATTTGGTGGGAGGGGGCTTCAGGGCTGCACCTGGCATTGCTTGGGGAACCAGGTATGGAACTGTAGTCAGGAGCATGCAAGGAAAGTGTCTTCACACCTGTACCATCTCTCTAGCCCTCATTTATTTTTATTTTTCTTTATTTATTTTTGTGGTTTTTGGGTCACACCCGGCAGTGCTCAGGGGTTACTCCTGGCTCCATGCTCAGAAATTGCTCTTGGCAGGCATGGGGAACCATATGGGGCACCGGGATTCCAACTGATGATCTTTTGCATGAAAGGCAAATGCCTTACCTCCATGCTATCTCCCGGGCCCCTAGCCCTCATTTTTAACCTCAGTTGAAAATGTAATAGTATGTTGAAAGAACAGTAGAAGAAAGGAATGAAGAAAGGAAGGAAGGGTAGAAGGAAGGAAGGAAGAAAGAAAGAAAGAAAAAAAGAAAGAAAGAAAACATGGACTATCTCAAGGTCATGAAGATGTGGTTCTAACAGCTCTTTCAACAATGTGATACCACTCCAAGGGGTGTTACACTGTTGAAGGGAACCTATGGTAGTTTCAGTGCAATTAGTGGATGCTTTCTGTTTGCTTAAAGGTAGATTCCCTGGGTAAGTTGGGGAAGCTGGATGGTTGTTTTTCTGAAACAGGGACAAGCTGCCACATAAATTTGGGAACCTTTGCAAATTGCAATCTGAGAGAATGTTCTAACATCTTGGAAATTTCTATTTCTAGGACATGTGCTACCGAGCAGTGAAACTTGGCTTGTGAAACTAGGGAACCGAACTTTTAAGGTGACCAACTTTAATTAGTTTCATCTTAATTAGCCACATCTGATTAGTGGTTGCCATAGTTACATCAGTTTTCCTGTTTTAACTTGCAAATTGAGATTTTAAATTTACCTGAAATTGTTGCTTTGTGTATAGTGGAATGTAGGAAACAGAGATTCATGTTTACTGTGTGTAAGTCTAGCTGTGTTTTCTTCTTACACAGCAGCATTTAGTACAAAGATTGTCTTTCCTCAGCTCTTTCTCTGCAGTGGTTCCTTGGTTAGAAATAGACAGAAATGCCCTCAATATATGTTCTATTTCAGGACCTCCTGTTTCTATTACAATACATATTGAGGGGTTAAATGCAGTATTTTGAATGTAAATGATGTACAATCTTGTAAGTTTTCCTACTTGTTCTAGTTTAAGACTAACCTAGCTATTTCTATCCCTTATATCTTTAGCTTCTATATGTAACTTTAAAAAATGTTTAAACTGATCAAATTTAAAATATTGGTCAGTTTGTCGATTTCTAATACCAAAACATCTAAATTTATCTCTTCTGATTTTAACTGGTATGACATTAAATCTACAAAAAATGTAGGATATATTGACTGTTTTATTTGCTCTATTATAAAGTATAGAAAAATATGGCCTTTACTAACATATAAAGATAATGTGTCCATAATCATCTAGTTGATTAGCCTGGTATATCTCTTCATAGTTTCTCTTAATTCTTTATCCTTGTTTGCATGAGGTTGTGTGAAGAGACATGGCATAACTTGCATTAGATATCTAATGTTTTGTTTTATTTTAAATTTTGGTTTGCTCTATTTTAAAACCGCTTCTGGCAGTGCTTAGGGCCCATCATGCAGTATGGGGGATCAAATTCAGCTTGTACTACAGCCTTTGGAGCCTTTTCTCTGGCTTAGGTAGCTGATATATGAAGCTATTTAAAATAATACTTTACAAATTATTTTTTGTAGGTATATAGAAATAAAACTTTGGGGACAGTGGTCCACACCTGGTGATGTACAAGGCTTACTCTTAGCTCTTCATTTAGGGATTACTCCTGGAAGGGCTCATGGGCAATAAAAGATACTGGGGATCAAATCTTGGTTGGCTATATCCAGGGATAATGCTCTACCTGCTATACTATCACTCTGGCCCCAGTAAAACTCATTTTTATATTAACTGCTAATTTTTAAATTCCACCATAAAACAAACAAGTCTGGTAATTCTGAGTGAAGCTAGAGGGATAGTACAGCGAGTGAGACACTTGCCTTGGCATGTAGCCAAACCAGGTTTGATCCCTAACATCTCAGTATCCCATATAGTCCCCAGAGCCTGCCAGGAGTAATTCCTGAGTATAGAGTCAGGAATAACCCCTGAGCAAGCTGAGTGTGGCCTCCAAGCCAAACAAACAATAAAATAGGCATGATACTCCTGTGATACAGTTCGATACTGTGCCTGAGTCTTCTCAGATAAAACAATTTTTTATGGCTTATCAGGAGAATTTTTCTATTGGGGGTCCCCTTCATGGTGATTGGTGATCCAGTGCTTCCTCCTGGTGACACTCAGGCCAACAGTAGTCCAGTTCTGTCAGCCAACAATAAGGTACTACTTTACCTGGGTGCCAGGTGTCATCAGGGCTATACTTACTAGTGATTAGGAGGATACAGTGCTCGGAGATCAAGCCTAGGGAATCAGGTCATCTAGGCATATGCTCTACCAATGGGGATAGTCCCTCAGTCTCTAATGTGAATATATTTATTTTATATTTATACCTAGGAATGCTCAAGGCTCACTCCTGGCTCTGTGCTCAGGGATCCCTTCTAGGAGTATTGGATGGCCATAGAGGGTTCTGGGAATTGAACCCCGATCAACCATGTGCAAGACAAATTTCCTACCAGCTGAACTATAACTCTTTCCCCTTTTTATTTTTAATGTTATTACAGTTGGACTTAGTTTACATCAGTGCCAAAGTGTATGGTTTTAATGTACAAAGTTACTGCTGTAGGTTCTCTTTGGAGCATATATATCTTTCACTTTTTACTGATGTGAATTTTAAAGCTGTTTATTCATGGCTTTTCTTTTCTTTTCTTTTGTTTTTTGTTTTGTTTTGAGCCACATTTATGGTGCTCAAGACTTATTCCTTGCTCTGTACTCAAGGATCATGTCTGGCAAACTGGGGGACCATCTGAGGTGCTAGAGATCAAATCTAGGTCAGCTTTGTGCAAAGCTAGTGCCTTCCTGCTGTCCTATCTCTGCAGCCCCCTTCTTTCCTTTTTGAAACAAACCATACCCATGTACTTTGTTGCCAGATGTGAATTATTTGTACTGGATTGACTGAGAAGAAATCCTCAATTATTTTTGCCATATGTATATGTGTTTTTTAAGTTATTTTGAGAGGAGAGGGAAGGGTGAACAAACCATTGTGTATCTGAGTATGATTTGAAGATTATTCTATCTATATTTGCAATCTGCTATTCATCATTCCTGCTATATATAACCGTGCTATGAGAGAAGGGAGAGCATTTTTCAACATATCAAACTTTGGTACTGATTTTAAAAATATAGTTACAGTTTTCTTTTTAAAATAGAAAAATTGTGTAAGAAGACAGTATTGGGACTGGAGCAATAATACAGCTGGTAGAGTGTTTTGCCTTTCACATTACTGACCCAGGTTCAATATCTGGCATCCCATACAATCACCTAAGTTCTACTAGTAATTCCTGAGCACAGAGACAGGAGTAACCCCTTTACATTGGATGTGTTCTCATCCTCCCCAAAGGAAGTCAGTATCAGAATGATCATAATGTAAGAACTTTGGGCGAAGGGAGTTCACAAAACTTTGGTTACTTCTCTGAGTTTCTTTTCTTTCTTTCTTTTCTTTTCTTTCTTTCTTTCTTTCTTTCTTTCTTTCTTTCTTTCTTTCTTTCTTTCTTTCTTTCTTTCTTTCTTTCTTTCTTTCTTTCTTTCTTTCTTTCTTTCTTTCTTTCTTTCTTTCTTTCTTTCTTTCTTTCTTTCTTTCTTTCTTTCTTTCTTTCTTTTTTTTTTAAATATTAGTTTCTTAGTACATGAGTATAAGAGGAATGTGAGGACACTTTTAAAATGTATTAGTTGTGCTTTTAAAGACTGTATTTAGCTTGACTTTCCCAGATGACATTAATAAACTTAAAAGGGGCCCGGGAGATAACATGGAGGTAAGGCGTTTACCTTTCATGCAAAAGGTCATCGGTTCAAATCCCGGTGCCCCATATGGTCCCCCGTGCCTGCCAGGAGCAATTTCTGAGCATGGAGCCAGTAGTAACCCCTGAGCACTGCCGGGTGTGACCCAAAAGCGAAAAAAAAAATAAACTTAAAAAGCTATTCTAATATTCAATTTCCGTTTTTTACTTTAAAATACTCTTAGGGGAAAATATTGTTTTAATTTTGCTTTTTCTAAAATACTGTGTCTTCTTATTCATAATTATGCTTTTCTTTAAGGCTTTGATAATGAGGAAGATTAAATACAAACTTTTTGTTTTCTTCTAGGATTTGGGGTCACACTCAGCAGCCCTTAGAGGTTACTCTATGGGGACTATATGGGATGCTGGGGATCAAACCTGGTTTGGCCATGTGAAAGGCAAATGCCCTACTCACTGTGCTATCACTCTAGCCCCCATATTTTAGATTCTTATCCTTCCTTTTAAAAAAGTACTTGCCAGATTTATTTTAAAATCTTCTGTTTTAGGGCTGGAGGTGTGACTCCATGCTAGAGTAAATGCCTTGCATGCAGGAGTCCTGGAAACACCATAAAAAAAAAAAACACTTTTCTTTGTGGGGGAGTTTTGGGTCACATCCAGCTCTGCTCAGGGATTACTCATGGCTCTTCACTCAGAAATCGCTCCTAACAGGCTCGGGAGACCATATAGGATGCCAGGATTCAAACCACCGTCCTTCTGCATGCAAGGCAAACGGCCTACCTCCATGCTATCTCTCCGGCACCCAAATTATCTTTTTTTTTATTGTTTTAGATTTTCTACCTATACTACAATATTTCCAATTTGTCTTCCATCTCTAATTTACAAAATTAATAATTTACATTTAATTATTGTTTAATTTACATTTTATTAAGTTGAGCTTATAATTTTATCCTTTAATTAATATTTTAATGTTATTATTTTGCATCACCAGCAATCAAATCCTGGACCTCAAACATGCAAGGCAAAAGCTCTACAACTGAACTACATCCCTAACTTGTTTTTTATTCTTTTATTCAAACCACGAGATGTATATTCTTGGAATAAATGGATGGTGGTTGTGATGTATTATTCATTTTTATATCACTGGATTTAGTTTCCCAACATTTTGCCTAGAATTAAAAATATCTGTTTCAGTTTTAGAAATGGTCTTGTAATGTTCTTCTTCCCTTTTTTCTGTTTTTGTTTCTGATCATTTCTGTGGTATTCAGGAGCTACTTCTGGTTCAGCATTCTGGGGACCATGTGGTTTGGGGATCAAACCTGGAGCTCTTGGGGCTGGAGATATACCACAGTGGGTAGGGAATTGCCTTGTATAATACCACACAGGTTTAATCCTCAACATTACATATAGTTTTCTGAGACTACCAGGAGTGATTCCTGACAGCAGAGCCAAAAGTAAGGCCTGAACATTGTTGGGTGAGGCTCCCTCCCCCAAACCAAAACATTTGGAGTCCCTGGATGCAGAGTGTACTCCTGCTCCTTTGAGCTTCTGCCTCAGCCCCATTAAATTATTAGTTCAATGTCAGCAATAATTACAAAAATATACAGATCAGGGCCAGTGAAATAGCTTAAAAGGCTAGTGAACATGATTTGCCTGCCAGAAGCCTTGCTTTATATAGCCCTGGGCACTGTTAAGGGTATCCTCAGTACTACTAATGTAGCCTGAAAAAATATGAAAAAGGTAGAAATATACAGACCATCTATATCTGTTTGTATTAGTTTTGTCAATTGTGCTTTAATTTAAATTTGTGCATCTAATCTAAGCTTTATAATAGATGAACTTAAAGTTTATAATATTTATCACCTTTCCCAGTTTTGTGAGCTACAATGGACATACCTCACTATATAAATTTAGGTGAGATGTATAATGACTTGGATTTTATATTCTGTGATACAATCACCACAGTAAATTTTTATTACATTAATTCTTATGTAGCTATTTAAAAAAAAAAGAAAGGAAAACCTAAAAATCCCATAAAAATGGGGAGAGGAAATGAACAAATGGCCAACAGGCACATGAAAAAAATGCTCATCATCTCTTAGGGAAATCCAAATCAAGATGACAATGAGATAATATCTTATACCAGTGAAGATGGCACAAGTCAAAAATACTGGGAATAATCTGAGTTGGTGAAGATATGGTGAAAAAGGAACTCTCATTTACTGCTGATGAGAATGATGTCTAGTCTAATCCTTTTATAAAACACTATGGAGGATTCTCAGTAAATTCAAGCTCTTATATGACTCAACAATTCTACTTTTGGGTGCCTATCCAGGACAGAAAAATATTTATCCAAAAAATATATATATGCATACTAATATTCATTGTAGCATTCTGTACAACAGCTAAGAGTTGGAATTAACCAATTTATCCAACAGTAGATAAGTGGATCATAAAGATCATGACGATATATACAACGGAATAGTACACAGCTATAATGAATGATGCAGTGCTGCTACATGGATGGAAATGAATATATATTAAATGAAGTAATCCAGAAGAAGGATAAATACAGGATGATATCACTTACATGTGGTATTTAGATTAACTGCATGAAGAAGTGCAATGGTATAAATAGGTGTTGTAAGAACACTCTTGGCCGCTGAGTATAGTGAGGAGAGGGGAGAAATGGAGTGGAGGAGGAGAAATACAAATGTAAAACAATTGGGGACAGGGTCCAAGGGGATTCAAGTGTGGGTAAGAAAGCACAGAATGGGGCCGGAGTGATAGTATAGTGGGTAGAATGTTTTGCATATGGCCAACTGGGGTTCAATCCTGGAGTCCCATATGGTCCCCTAAGCCTGCCAGGAGTAATTTCTGAACATAGAGCCAATAGTGGCCAAGAAACAAACAAAAAAGTACAGAACTAAATAGCCAATACATTGAGTCAATAACAATGAAATAAT
This sequence comes from Crocidura indochinensis, assembly GCA_004027635.1. Lineage (NCBI taxonomy): Eukaryota > Metazoa > Chordata > Mammalia > Eulipotyphla > Soricidae > Crocidura > Crocidura indochinensis. The sequence continues at coordinate 3,431 of PVKC010006295.1, read as the reverse complement.
GAAACCCAAACTTTAACAATCAAAACTAAAAATAGGTCTGTTATTATGACAGTCTGTGGGGGTGGACAGCAAGGGGTAGATTTTTGGGAACATTGGTGATGGAGGTTGACACTGGTGCTGGGATTGGTCATGAAACACTGTATATCTAAAACCCAATTTTGAATAACTGTGCAAATCACTATTTAAATAATTTTTTAAATGAAAGGAAATACTTATTTGGTGAGAACATTTGACCTTTACTTTCAATAACTTTCAAAAATCTTATCTGCAGTCACCACCCTGGAGAAATTACATCTCCAGTTACTTATATTACTTAGAAAAATTTTACAAACATTTCCATTTCCTTCCCCTTTGATGTTATGCTGACAGGTTTGCACACACGCTTGCACACCCAGGGTTGGTAGTGAATAGGGTCCAAAACTTAGAGTTGAGGTGCTTGAACACATTTCTTTCATTTAAGGACTCATATGCTGGCTTAGTACTCTCTGGGGGCTTGCACACAGCTGGGCATGTGCCAGACATTGTACCAACTGTGATGCCTGGAGCCACAAATGGCAGAGCTAATGGGACCTTGCTTGGTACATGTGGGTGATACTAAAGGTTTCAAGGCAACCACTTTGCCTCAGGTCCATCTTCTGGGTCCCAGTGTATTCTTATTTTATTATTGGAGATTTGTAGCACTTGATAATTTTCTTCCAACTCCTCATTCCTCACTCCTATCCCTGTCCTGCCTCTAGAAATGATGTTTTATCTTTTCAACTATGAATTTGTTTTGTTTGTTTTGCTTTGCCTTAGGGTAGATTCCATATATAAAAGACACCATGTATTACTCTACTTTCTTTGTCAGACTTATTGCAGTTAGCACAGTGCCCTCAAGGTCCATTCATCATCTATGTTGTTATAAATGGCAGAATTTTCTACATGTACTCCTAATTATTAAATTCTTATCCCCCAGAAAAAGGGAAAAAGCATGTAGTCTGTGTTATATACAATACATTAAATTGGGTATTTATAACAAAAAAAAAAAAACAAAAAACAAACGGGGGCCCGGGAGATAGCATGGAGGTAAGGCGTTTGCCTTTCATGAAAAAGGTCATCAGTTCGAATCCCGGTGCCCCATATGGTCCCCCTGTGCCTGCCAGGAGCAATTTCTGAGCATGGAGCACTGCCGGGTGTGACCCAAAACCCCCCCCCAAAAATGTCAGAATTTTCTTTTAGGGCTGTGTGCATGTGTGTGTTTGTATATATGTGTGTATCACAACTTCCTTTACCATTTAGCTATTGGTGGATGCTTAAGTTGTTTCCATGTTTTGGATATTGTAAATAAAGCTTCTATGAACATGCATTTTTTCCATATTGTTGCATTTTCTTCAAATGTATTCCTGGAAGTGAAAAGGCAGGATTATATATGGTAGTTCTTATTTTAATTTTTTGACAATTCATACTAGTTTTTATTGATGATTGCACCATTATACGCATGAGGGGCTTCCTTTTCTTCATAGCTTCACCAGTATTTATCATCTCATCTTTTTGATGGCAGCTATGAGATAATAACAGATGTGAAATGATATATCAACACAGTTTTGAGTTGCATTTTCCTAATGATCACTGTTGTTGAGCACCTTCTCATGTTCCTATTAGCTATTTGTACATATTCTGTGGAAAAATATTCATTTAGGCTCTTTGCTATCACCATAATGTTTTGGTATTGGTGGTTTCTTGTCAGTTGCACTCCTCTCCTAAACTGTGTCCCTGGTTCTTTTGCCTAATTTAATTTAATTTTTTAAAATAAATATTTTGGGGGGGTCATGTCTGGTAGGGTTAAGGGGTACTCTTTGCTCTGCACTTAGGAATTACTTGTGGTGGACTCAAGCACATATGGAATTCCAGGATTCAAACCTGGGTCAACCACATGCAAGGCAAATGCCCTACCCTAGTCTATATTATTGCTTCAGCCCCTATTTTAATTTAATTTTTAATTATAATTTTGGTTTGGGGGGAGTCACACCTAGCAATGCTTGGGGATTGCAGTTCTGTGCTCAAGAAACACTCCCAACAATTTATAGAGAACCATGTAATGCCAAGAATCCAACTGGGGTCTTCTGAATACAAAGCATGAACTTAATGCATTGAGCTATCTCTTTTGTGTAAAATAAAATCCACAGGTTGTGAGATCATCCCAGGCACCATAATTCTATCCCCCACACAGACAGATCTGAAGAAGGTAGGATAGCAGTGAAGGATTAATAAACCAAGATAGTCAGGAAAAAAAACATGGACCAGTGGCTTCCTTTTTTTGGGGGGGTTCTGGGGCCACATCTGGCAATGCTCATGGTTACTCTTGTGCTCAGAAATCACTCCTGGCAGTTTTGGGGGACCATATGGGATGCCGGGGTTGAACCCGAGTCTGTCCTGTGTTATCTGCATGCAAGGCCAGTGGCTTTTTGCCTTGTGGTTTCTATTCAGCCTCAAGCCAGCACTGCCTCTTTCTTTATTAAAACAATCCCCATCCACCAAGAGAGAGGTTGAGAGAGAGACAAAAGTATCTATCCAGAGGGTTTTTATATGCTAAAAGAAGAGGTTTAAAGAAGGAGGAGGATGGGGGAATGCCTTTGTTTGGGGTTAATAGCTGGGTGTCATCTTATACTTTAGTACCTTTGTTATTTTAACAATTTTTTTAGATGCCAAAATCAAACTCAGAACCTCACACATACCACCCAGCCATGTGTTTTATTGTTGAGCCTCATCCCCATTCATATCTATTTTTATTTTTTTATTATTTTAAACTTCATTGATTGGCTTTTGGGCCACAACCAGCAGTGCTCAGGGGTTACTCCTGGCTTTGCACTCAGAAATCGCCCTGGGGGACCATAAGGAATTCCGGGAATCGAACTGGGTCTTTCTTGGGTTGACTGCATACAAGGCAAATGCCCTACTGTGCTGTGTTGTCTCTCCTGTCCCTCATATTTATTTTTAAAATTGAATTAAAATAGTAATTTCTATTGAATTATAGAAGTTATATATTTTGGATATTAACCCCTTATATGATGTTTGCACATCTGTAATTTGTACATACAGTATTTTATTGTTATTTTGGTTATCTTTTAATGTTAATATTTTTTTATTCAGAAGTTTTTTTTGGTGCGATTTATTTCACTTGTTTATTTTGCTTTTTGGTTGTTGTTTGTGATCTAGCTGTCCTGTTCTTATTTTAACACTGAGAATTTTAGTGATGTTTCTTTTTATATTCTTCATTTATTCTGTATCATTTTGGGTGATATTGCCATAGATTTATTAATTTTGTTATTTTTTCATGAGTCATCTTTTGACAAGATGAAAAATATATTACCTTGCAATGAACTATGGTAAGACTAACAGCTGAGTTCTTGTGAAAGAAAAATGTAAGTCAGGAAACAAGGAAATGACCTCTT
>PVKC010006294.1:0-31412 GCA_004027635.1 Crocidura indochinensis | reverse complement strand
GTGCCACCGCCTGGCCCCCTCGAGCTCATTTCCAATCGCTTTCTACTCCCCATTTTTACCTGCTACATATAGGAACTTAGCCAAGAAAGGATCAAATTACAATGCTAGTGAAGGAAAAGAGTGAAAGCCACTTATAGACATGTCACTGGTATGATGAAAACTATCTTGGGAGCCTTGCTCTTCTAATGTCTTTTTAAATAATTCTAGTTTTTCCCATTTTTGCACATAGGAAAATTGAGGACAGAAATAGAATTTGCCTAGTCAAGCTCTTCTAGGAACAAACCCATAAAATTTACTCATGAGCTTGTTGGCAATTTACTTTCTTCAAGACCCTAATTCAGTCCCCAGATGCTTTCTACTTGGGTAGTTTGGGTCCTTGTCAATGGATACAATTAGATGTCCAGGATTTGTACCTTGACAGATTTGTGTGATGGAACCTGGCAGTTATGCTATCAGAGGGATAATATATAACTTGGAGGCTGGTCAGAGTTGATCAAATATGTCATACAGACCTACATATGTCATTATACCCTCCTACTTTCCTCTCTCTGCACGTTCCATCTAAAATATTGGGTGAATGGTGGTTGACAATCTTAATTACAGGATGCCTTTTATGGATATTGGTCTCTCCAAGTTCTTTAAGTTGAATAACACTGATGGTTGTGCCTGTCATCCATTGTGGTTTGAGTCCCTGGTGAACTGTGATGTATTGGTTTTGTGGCCTTTGCTTCAAATATCTCTCTGTAAACATAGGTCTGGGTTAATTGCATATGGTGGGGCTGAATGAAGATTGAAATTAATTTCAGTCAATCTTATTGGCAATCACTCCTCTGGCATACGTCCTCTATCCTCTTTGGGGAAATTTTATTCCTACTTTCACATCCATCATGCCCATCATTCTCTCTCCCTCTTGTCCAGAATATTTCTTAAACTTGGGATGTCCTTTTTAATTCACACTAAAAAACTTTAGGACCCAATTAGGACTCAGTTCCTCAATGGAACTTTCTGAAGGTAACTCTATGACATATAAACCCAAATTCTATCACCTTTAAGCCTCATCAGTAAGAGATCTTTAACAAATGACTAATATATAAAATGTATTGTGCCATACAGAGTAATATGAAAGTGATATTAAATCAGTGTTGGGGGGGCCTGGAGCAATAGTACAATGCAAAGAGCATTTGTCTTGCATAATGTCAACCCAGATTCTATCCCTGGCACCCAATATGGTTTCCAGAGACCACAAGGAGTAATTCCTAAGTGCAGAGCCAGTAATAAGCCCTGAGCACCACTAGATGTGCCCCTATACCAAAAATAAGTAAATAAGCTATTTTTTTCTTGTAATGTGTTTGAAATCTGCTAAAGGAGACAGTATTATTTTATTCATTCTGTTAGTTTTGAGTAAGAGCATAACCAGATAGGCATTCAATGAGATATCCATATCAATAATAAATATTAAGTAACAGCATGAAAACACACAAAGTGACCATTTAAGTCATCATTCAACAACATAGTATAGTTTAAAAAAATAATAGGTCCAGAGGGATAGTACTTGCCTTGCAAGTGGTTGATTCAAGTTCTATCCTACTACATGTAAGTACCCTGAATACCACTAGGGGTCACTCCTGAGTACTGAGCTACAAATAGTTCCTAGCACCAGAGAGGTCCCGTTCTCCATCACCACCCTCCATCCCAACACACACATACACACATCCTCCTCCCTCTCATACACACAGAAAAAAAAATAGAGACAACTAGATTTGAGACTAGTCCTACTACCTCAAAGCAAGTGATACACTTGTTTAAGGCTTCTGTGCATAAGTGGGTAGGTTGTGACCCATCCGATAGGAGTAGTTTAGAGGGTATGCTTTGGGGCTTCCTTAGCTAAAGGAAGAAGCTCCGTTTAAAAATGTATTTGCTCAATGGGTGCCACTTTGATTTGAATCCTCTAAGAAGAGGTTCAATTTTCTAATCCACAATTATCAGAATCTTCCACTTAACCCCTCAGTCTTGGTTTCCTTAGTTACAATATAGGATCAATAAGGCCTGTGATAATGCTTGCTGTGTGGGGATTACATGATTCATATAATTTATATCTTTAGTTGAAACATATGTCAAATTAAATGAGAGAGACGGAAAAGGTAGAGAGACTTTTGAGTATATTGTCAGAAAGGACACAGCAGATACCTCAAACGGAGAAAGAAGTTGCAATCTCAGAGTTTTAGGAATTAGAAGAGTGGAGTTTACTTCATAGGGTTCAGTTTCCAAGGGTTTATCAGGAGTTCAGTATTAATATTCCCAGGATTCCAGCAGGAAAGAATTGAACCCAAGGTTAGGAACCCACATTAGAAGTGAAAGGTTGGCAGGGTATAGGCCAATGGTCACAGCTGGACTCTAGACTTCAAGTCCATTGTTCAGGCTGTGGGGCAGATTTCAGGAAACCTTAGTGATTGTACCTCAGCTCTCTGCAGACCTGTGTTGAAGTCTGACAAGAGAGCCTTCAGTGTGAGAACAGACTTATAGGAGAGCATTCTCATTCTGAAGGCTCTAAGGAGGAGCAGCAGGCCTCCTGGGCAGCTTTCATCCAGTAGCCCACTTCCCAAGAGAGCTCACACTCATGCCCAGCCAAGTCTGTTAGGAGTTCTGAGCACAGAGTCACCAGACTCTGCTATATTCTTATCAGCTGACCCAATGCCTGCCCACCTTGGCAGTTACCTGAAGGCTCTCAGGAGTGCAATAGGCAGAACTGGTAAGGAGGGTGGAGGGGTAAGAGATGATCAGTAGCAGAGCAGATGCTAAAACAGGGTAGAAATTAGGATCCTGGAACTGTTCAGTCATGGATCTCGACCAGCCCCATGTTCTATGGTTTCAGAACGCCTGGACCTTAACAATTTGTAGATAGCCCCTCTGAACTGTAGTGAACTGGAGTGAAGGTAGCCATGGCAGTCTCAGGGGCTGAGTAAAGCTGTAGGAAAGGATGTAGGCAAGCCAGAAAGAAGCATATCAGGTCACTGAGAGGCTAACAGTTTTTCCTGTTCCCAGCTTTCACCTAAGGTTTTCAGAGGCAGCCAATGACTGTGGCTGACAGACAGGCTTATCTAGTCCCAGTGCCAATAGTGGACAATGACTAATGATCTTGTTATACTGAAAAACAGAGACTGGCAGAGACCGAGAAAGAAGATAGAAAGATGAAGACAGAGACCAAGAGAGAAAGAGAGACTGAGGAAAAAGATATAAACAGGTACTGACACAGAGAGAAAACTAAAAGAGACAGAAACTGAAAAAGACAGAGAATGACAGAAAAAGACAAAGAGACAGGTGATAAACAGATACAGAAAAAGAAAGGAACAGAGTAACAGAGACAGGCATGCTCTCCAGCTCTACTACCACAGAATGGACAAATCCTGCTATATTTAGAGAGAGCTGGAAACACAGAGACACAGGGAGACAGAGATAGAAGTGAGAGACACAGAGATAGATCAAGAAAGAGATGGACAGAGACAGAGACAGAGATAGAAAGGCAAGTCTTCTCTTTCCTCTCTGCAGTTGTTATGGACTACTTACCTACTTAGAATCACCTCTCAAAGGTCCTGGCTAGTCCACACCACCTTGGCAATTAAAACAGAAAGTCATGCTTGATTGAAGCACCTAGCAACGCCACCATTAACAGCTGTGGTTTTTCATTGCAAACAGGAAAGATAAGGCCCTTCTTATGCATACACAGAACAGGTTGAGATCTTTGCTGAGATTTCAGGGACTGTGCCTTCTGTACCTTCCTAGGAGATATATGGGGCTGCTAGCTAATGGAACCCCAAACAGAAAACTTTTCTTATCTGACAGTCACCCAGCTATGTGGAGAACAGAAACACATCTCCCTCCTTCCCCCTTTCTGCTGTTCCCTGGGGCACATGCTTGCATAGCAGGAGGCAGTAATGAAGGACAAATCACAAATCTGTAACGGAATACTGCAACAAGTGCTTCAGTTAAGCAAACCAAGCTTTTAAGGATTCTGAGTCCATTAGAAGGAACAGGGAAGAGTTGTTTGAAGAAATGCTGGGAATCAGATGGAAAGAGGTGGGCTTAGGAGGAAGAAGAATGTTCTGGAGAAGTTGGTAGGAGGGTGTTGAGCCTAAGAGGGTGTAGCTCTAGTGATATATGGAGGAGGCTGTCATAGTTGGAGAGGAGAGAGGATGAAAGATGCTGAGAAAAGAGGTTGGAATAATTGGCCAAATATTTCTGAAAAGCAAATTTTCTTGGGGCCGGTAGGGCATGGCTGACCCAGGATGGACCTGGGTTCAATCCTCCAGTCCAATATGGTCCCCCGAGCCAGGAGGGATTTCTGAGCACATAGCCAGAAATGAGCGTCAATGGGTGTGGCCCAAAGACCAAAAAAATAAATTAATTAATTAAAACATTTTCTTGGGCTGAGGACATAGTTCAGTAATAAAGAGCATATACTTTGCATATATGAGGTCCTGGGTTCCATCTTCACATAAACATATGATTTACTAACCACAAATTACAAACCTACAAAGCTATTTATGATTGAGTTCTAATTGTACAATGTTCCAACACTTATCCCTTCAACAGTATCCCCAGTTTTTCTTCTCTCCCCTCCACCACCAGTCTACCTCTGTGTCAGGCAGTTTTTCCCCTTCACTACTGCAGTGTTAAATACTGCTTACAACAGTGTTATTCAGAGGGTATCCTGCATATCCTTATCATTTTGTCTCCTTTCAGCTCTCCATCCTCTTTTAGGGCGATGATTTCTGTGCATCATTGTCTGTTCCCTTTCCTGATCTGTCATTTCTCCACTCACCCTGCCCCAGTGACAAGATTCTTACTAAAGACCACTTCTTATGCTTTTTAATTAATTTATTTATTTTGGCCTTTTGGCATTTGTTATTTCCCAGCTGTGTTTCATTTCATCCAGCATATGATTATTCTATATCTGTCCTCCCTTTACTTTACTCAGCATAATACTCTCCAGATCCATTCTCTTAGCAGCAAATTGCACGATTTCATCTTTTCTTACAGCAAACTAATATTCCATTGTCTATATGTACCATAGTTTCTTTATCCCCTGAGCCCCACCAAGATGACCATTAAGTGCGGAGTCAGGTGTAAGCTCTGAGCACAAATGGTACTTGCATCACAGTGTGGTGTGTACAAGCCCCCCCACCCCCGCAAACAAAAATAACTAATATCCCCCTTCCCTTCTATTGCTTATTGAATGGTATTAAACACATATGGTTGCAGGGATTTCATTTGGGGATTATAGTATTCACTGAGGATTCCACCCATATATTAGTACTTGCTGGGGAGTTACAGTAGTACTCACACATGTGCTCATGGGGAATCTCATGACTGGCTGCAGTGTTCACATATCTGCACTTGCAGTTTTCACTGGGAGCCTCACACTTTAGTATTGGTGCTCACACACACCTGGCTGTGCACCAGATATCCCATATCTGCTATGGCCCTGACATCCCATACAACAGAACTTTAGGATTACACTTAGGACATTTAGGTGGCATGGATGTGCCCTTAAGCATGTAATACAGCTCCTTCTTAGCACAGACTCACCCCCAATCCCTCTATCTTAAAAATAATTATGAGAGAAACAAGAGAGCAGTTTGATGCTTGCTTTACCACGGCCAACTGATGTTCGCTCCCTGCCATTATGTAGGTTCTTGAGCACTGACAAAAGTGACCCTTGAGCATAGAGGCAGGATTTAGCACAGTTGAGCGTAGCCCCTCAAAACATATTAGTCAATAGGTCATATTTATTTAACAATTTATTTATCATTTCTGGTGATAGAGAAGCACAGACAATATTTAAGACAAAGAAAATGAGAAGTTTAGACAATTGCTGCAGAATAATTTATTGATTTAGGAAATAAAATGTCCATTGTTCTCCTGACCCGTGATCCCCACAGCTTTCCAGCATTATTCCCACTGCTTCATTCTGACATCTGTCTCCTACAAATGAACACAAGCCTTCTCATTGATCTCAAACAGACTGAACATTTGTCATTTATCTTTCATGGCCCTGCATCCTTTGTATTTGCTTTGAACCTTCTCTCTTCTAAAATCCCTGGACTGGAAAGATAGTACCTGGGTTAAAGCATTTACCTGGCATGCAACTAACTCCTGTTCAATCCCTGGCACTGCGTATAGTTCCTGGGACATTGCCAGGGTTTACTCCTAAGCAAATAGCCAGGAATAGATCCTGAGCACTGCAGACGTGACTCTAAAACCCAAAATAAAATAAAATAAAATAAAATAAAATAATAAAAACCTTACTCCTTGACTCACATGTACATTCAACAAAGACAGAGTGTCCCTATATTCTGGGGTCTATGCATGCGCTGGGCCATGAGTATTGCCATGCATGCTACTTCTCAAAGGCCCAGTCCATCCAGGAAGCCACACTCATAGTGTTATTGGTAGTGATAATGGGAGCTGCTGGGAGCTGTCAGAGATACACTATGAGGACTCTATAGAGTGGGATCTGTCTGCTCAGCATCTCACACGTTGGTTTTAGCATATTGCAGAGAAGGTCCAGGAAGATTTCTCAGAGCAGTAGAGTACTTGTATGGCATACCCAAGGCCTAATGCTTAATTCCCAATAAGGCAGGATCCTGAGATACTCTGGGAGTACCATAATGGGTGTCAAATCCTACAGGCTCACGCATTGAACTTTTAGGAATGTCTCTGCCAGGCTGAATAGCACCACAAGAGGCCCCCAGACCCGTCAACCACCACGATGGGGCTGGAGAAATATAACAGCAGGTAGGACCTTTGCAACAGATCCAGGTTTGATCCCAGCATCCCATATGGTTTCCCCAAGCTCTGCCAGGAGTGAATCCTGAGTGCTGACCAGCATAGGAGTGATTGCTGAGTCAGAAGTAATCCCTGAGTACTGACAGGTCTGGAACAAAAGTAATTAAAATAAAATCAAACAAACAAAAATAGTTGCATTAACAAAGCAATTTTATGCATTCTTGAAGGAAGTGATAGGCAGGCCAGCATGCCAATATCCTGATGCCATCCGTCCTCAGTTCACATAACTCTCTGCAGAAAGACAGCTTCTTCCCATGATGCTTTTTCTACAGCATTTGCTTGGTCCTACAAACCAACCTGAAAGTCTCGGTGACTGGGCTCGCTCCACTTTCCTGTGAATACTTCTGCAGATGTATTCTTGGGAACTGATGCAGGTCTGAAAAACTTAAGAACTAGCCCTCTTTCTCTCTGGCAACTGTTGTGTGCAGAAACTGGAGAATCAAAGGAGCAGAGTCCACAGATGTGGCTTCATTTTGTTACATCAGGGAAAGGGGCTGCTGAGTTCCCTCTGTCCAGCCTGTAAGCCCCCCCTCCCCCCTGGTCCTGACAGCTTGCCAGATTTTGAAAGTGGTCACAGCTACAAACACAAACCCTCACACACACATACACACACACACACACACACACACACACACACACAAAAATGCCTTCAATACACAGACCCACCCTCATTCATTTCACCTAAGCCCACATATCACCCCCCAGACACATTTGCATTATACCTTCTATATACATGCTTTCATTCATGCCACCCCCATCACATGCCATACCACTTACATTCATATACCCTCTAAAACTACCAATACTCATTCACACTCAAGCTCACATATGCCCACACTCACACATGTATATACTCACACATACCATCCCCAACACCCACATGCATACACTCACATTACACTCACATATGCACTAATTCACAGACACCATTCCCAATATTCACACCCATATCCACTTATCCACACTCACGCAAGAATCACCCCCAAACAGCACCCATACTCACACACTCATATACATGCCGCTTCCCCAAGACCTACACCCACACATAATCATATTCCAACTCACATATATCACCCCAGTATCACCCACCCTCACTCTCATATATACTTACACATCCCACTATCTCACATATACACACATATTTATATATTCAAGCATCCAATACCCAATGCATTCACACACACACACACAAACACACACAAACAAAACACAGGTTAAATCATCAGGAATGAACTTGGGCTGAGCTCCATGTGTGCACCTGGAGAAAAATGAAGTGGGCTTTCTCAAGGGCAGGCACCAGGTGCAGTCCCTGGCTTCACAGTGTGGTCTAGCCTGTGGAGTCCAAGGGAGCCACTGTTTCTTGCCACTTGAGGGCACTCCTGAATTCCAAGACCAGCAGGGAACTGATTTATTGGGCCTTTTTACTGGAAACATGATCCCAATTAGCCATCAGCAGACAATCTGGAAATCCATCCTCGAAAGGGGACGGTAACAAATGGGTTTTATAATGAGGGCCCAGGGCAAGGCAGGCGGGGCAGAGGAGGCAGAGGTGAACCGAAGGGCTCCAGCTCCACTGCAGGTGGAAGGAAAAGGGGCTCAGTGGCTCAAAGGTCTTCAACTAGGGTGCATGAATTGTTGCCATTCCTTTTCCAAGACATCTGCCAGTGTCAGGGACATATTTGCTGGTCAGAATATGGAGGTGTTTTTCACAACTAATGAGTAGAAGCTAAGACATTTGTAAACATTAGGATGTGTGCCAAATGACATTCCCATCTCCCACCCCTAGGACAGTTTTATGCAGAAAGTTGTGTCCTTAATGAGAAAGCCCGAGTTAGCTCAATTGGCTTCTCTTTGAGGATGTCTCCTAGGCCATGCTCAGGCAGTCTAGGAGACACTCCTGGTGATAGTGAGCTAGAGAGTAGGAGGTACATTGAGAGCTGAGCTCATTCCTGTGGTGACTGTGATTGCCCAGGCCACCACGGGTGTTTGAAGACTCATAGGGTCAAGCCTGTGGATATTCAGGAGGCCACATTGTACTGGAGATCCAAGCTGGGTGCATGTACATACAGGACAAATACCCTCATTTGTCCTCCCACCACCGGAGTCCTTTGTATACCTGTTCTGCAGTCAACAGGGCCACACTGCAGTGTGTTCATAGCTTCTTGTTCTGACTGTAAGGAATTGATCCCCAGCATATGACCCAGTTTTATAGATGCTGCAAGGGTTAGCAAAGAAAAAAAATTCATCTCAGGAGCTTTATACATGCATATGCACTTATACACTTAAACACACTTGTATATCCTTAAAACACATTCAGACACACACTCTAAGACTCATACATACATACATACACAAATACACATAAGCACTGGCCTAGGTTGGGTTCCCATGTAGCATATCCAGAGGTGAAGTATGTTGCATTAGTAGTTCACTTAGAAGGAACCTATAGGATAAGAGAGATGAGGGAAAAAGCACTCCAATGTAATGTGCACTCTCAGATAAATTCTGTCACTACTGTGTGAGCATGAGCACAGCCATGCTGGGGAGTAGGAAACCAGCTTGAAGAGTTGCGCATGTAAGGAGTCAATGCCTGGTTACCTGTCTTCCTGCCACATCTATCAGGCTGTGGCTGCAGGGAATAATGGAGCCAGTGAAAATAGATTCTGTTTACAGAGGGGCGATAGTTATGAGCACAACTCAAATATTCCCACTGAGCACCAGCTGTGCAATCTCAGGTATCTCCACATCAGACCTTCTCACCAGTGATGGCAGCCTCAGGAGCAAGGTGATTAGATTGAAGGTTATGGATCATTTTAATGAAAGGTAATAAATCATGGATAGTGATTAAACAAAGAAAAGAAGGCCCAGTTTCTGAAGGAAGGAATGTGAAAATGTAACTAGGAAACTAACATCATAAGATTATGTATGAAGACTACCCCGCCTCTTTTCTGCCAAACTGCTACACCGAGGAACACCCGGTAAGATGGCACCCGACCCACGTGGGGCCATTTGAGCTGGGCGATTGGGCACACAGAGACTTTGCGCTCGGCCTTTCTCCGCCTCTTTTCCGCAGAGCCACTAAGACCAAGGCGTCTCCGGGGACCAGCCTCCTTGGGCACCCAGAGACCTTAAAAAAAACAACAGCAGTCATGCGCTCTGCCTTTCCTCTGCCTATGGGTGACTGTCCTTCCACTGTAACCTTACCTTACCCTCTTTCTTTGTATCTTTGTTCTCATAATTAAAAATAAAAAATTAAAAAAAAAGATTATGTATGAAGACTCATTTGCCATTGCTGGAGGTAATGTTAGCAGGAAAAATGCACTTATTCCTGAGTTTATTGGTTCATGAAAATTGTAGGAGAGATTTGCATACAAAACTCAGATGCTTAAGAAATTAAACATTTTGTGCAATTCAAGTAGTTGGCTCTGAGTCCCTCTTGTTGTTCCATCTCTTCATGCTTGGTCAAGTGTATGATGTTCTAAGTCCTATTCCTTGCCTCTGGTATATAGGATTGTCTGTCTTGTCCCTACATTGCTCTCTATCCAGTGTAACATTTATAGTCTGAAATATGCATCTGGAACCCTGCCACTTATGTCCCCTTGTTGGTGCTTATTACTCTGTCACCTACCCCTGGGCCTATCTAGAATGATCATGTCCCAGAAGATCCCTGTGCGCTCATCTTTCCTTAGCCTTCAACCATATGCATATAAGCAAGATCCCTGCTGTTCTGCCATCTAAGCTTTCCTTAGTTGACCACAGTTGACCATGCTCATGTCCGTGAGGCATCTGTGTTCTCTCACCTGTCACTGGATTTATGGGTCAGTATCCCACTGATTCCTTGTCATCTCAACTTTCCTTAGTCTCTAGCCACAGTCATGTGTACATAGATTAGAACCCTTTGCTGTCTTGCTGTCTGTCTGGGCATAGGTAAGGGGGGCAAAGAAAAAGACAGAGAGAGCATTGCCTGGCCTCCTTCCATTCCCAACTAGACCCTTACCTACTTTGACTGGATGCAATTTTGGTAGGCAAAATTTGAAAGTGATGAATTTAGGAGGCCAGAGTGATAGTATTGTGGGTAAAGGGCTTTTCTTGGATGCAGCAGACCCAGAATCCGACACTCCATGTGATCCAAGCCACTTGTTGGCTCTCAGGGGTTACTCCTGGCTCTGCACTCAGAAATCGCTCCTGGCAAGCTCAGGAGAACCACATGGGATGCCAAGAATTGAACTGGGCTCATCCCAGGACAGCTACATGCAAGGCAAATGCCTTATCACTGTGCTATCTCTCCAGCTCAAAGCTGTGTTTTATGTGCTGTTACTGAACCTAGTGGGAGTCCTGGGTCTCTTCTCCTGGCAACACCTGTAACACAAGAGAGCATATCTTGAGGAAGACTAGCTGTCTGACCTCACAGAGAAGCCTAAAATACTCAGGAAACAGCTATAATGCTATGATGCTTGGCCTGCTGCTTTAACTTCTGTGTCACCATCCCAGAGGAAGCATCTTCTACTGCTCTGCCCTCTGAAAGATAGAGAGGATCATTTACTGTTTCAGTACCTGATCATTTTAAATGATATTTTTCAGTTTAATTGATGTGATCTTTTTCAGATATTGATAAGCACAGAATCAAACCAGTCAATTGTCTGGACTCTCATTAAGAGCTAAGGTAGCGTGTCTACAGTTCTTTGTCTGCCTGAAGAAGTTATAGAAGATGGACCTTCACCCACTCTTCCCTTTAGTGACTTCTAAGGTGATGGAATCTCTAGGGAAAATATAAAACAGCAATATCAACAGGAAAGCTTCCATGGAAATGAGAATAAAGACAAGAGGGGCCATGGGAACCCAACTACCTAAAGTTATTGACATCAATTGGAAATTACACTATGCCATTCTAGCCCAGAGTTTGGGACAAGTGGAAAGAACGAATCAGAAACTAACATTTGTAGAGGATAGGTGGTGAAAAGAAATAAGAAGCAAATATTGTTGCTTACCCTGGTAATTAATGTTAAGGTTAAAAGAATTAGCACCAGTTGTGGGAGCATTTCTGTCTGCCTCAGTGCAGGATAGGCAACAAACCTCTCTCCAGGAAACTGAATTTTAGAACCCTATATTATTCTCTCCACCCCAATAGTTGTTTATTGAAGAAAATGCAGAAACTCTGGACAGAATGACAGCCCTAATGATAAGGACGTCTTGCAGATTTGGCTAGCTTAACTCCTATACCAGAACAGAATGCATATCATTCTGATGCTCCTGATGACACAGGTTCCTAAGAAGAGGAGTGAATGTGGGGCCCTAGATTCTGACCAAGGAGGGATGGCATTTTGTAAAGAACCATGTGCTGTAGGCTTCTCTTTCTCAGGCCTAAGTTTCCATTAACACCACACCAAGCTACCTGGCCATACCAGCTAGCTTATCTGGAAAGGACACAGGAAGCAGTAGGAAGGTACCATAGATAAAAGCCAATCATCTTAAAGATTATTAGAGGCTAGAACCTTTTTCATCCCTTCCCTATATAATTTGATTTGGAACCTTGCGTGGTCAATGACTTGTGACTTGTGATTGGTCAGTATGGGACTTGTGGCTGACTGAATAAGGTTTTATTTTGCTTTACTGCAATTGTATGGTCTTACCCCTCAACTCTGAACCCTAACAGCTAATGCTCAGAATGAACTTTTCTTGAGTAAGGGTGAAGTTCACAGACTGTTTATAAACAAGGGAAAGTATGAAGACTGGGTCTTAGTGTTTGGAAATTGGAGCAAATTGTGAACACACAGCTCTCCTCCCACATGTCTATTGCACCATGTCTAATCACCTCCAACTCCTAACCAAAGGTAGAGAATTTAATACTAAAATAAATTCTGAGTCTCTGGATAAGGATGAGGTGTGAACCAAACCAGTTTTGAGATGGATATTCTGACTGGTAAATTGAGGCTTGTGTGTAAGAACTCGGATATAAGTTTAAAACAACTTGTGATAATATTAGACACCCTCCCTCCCTGTTTTTATGTTGACCTTTCTTGGTATTAGTGTTAAAGGTTTGAAGTTTTTAGTGTTTTTGCTTGTTTGGCCCCCCCTTTTCTTTTTTGAATGGGGATTCTGGTATCAGTAAGAGTTTTTTTTTCTTCTCAGCATAAGCAGGGAGAAAAAGAGAGGGGGAAGAGTTTACAAATGTAAATTCTCTTTTCAAAAGAGAAATTGACAATCTACAATGGTGGGGCTGATGAAGAGGAAGGCAGAGGACCCTTCTACTATCAAACTCAAACTCAAAATAATTTTTATGACAAGGTAGAATATTTTGGGGTGGCATGTTCTGTGGTCTTGAATGTAAGTAAATTGTGATAAAAAGTAAAGCTAAGAAAGTGATAGAATGGTGAAATTGCCACTGGAAAAAATACCTTTTCTAGAAAGTGACATTTAAAATAAATCTTGAATAAAGTGAGAATTTTAATATGAAAATTTTAATTTTAATTTAATCAATTAATTTTCTGTAATTACATTTCAACTTAATACAGAAATTTAATTTGGGGGTTGGTTTTCTTTTTCTTTGCTTCCCTGAAGGATAGAATACAAAGAATTTCACTCTCTACAGAAAGTTTGAAGATTAAGCTGCCTGGAGAAAAACTAAAGTAGTTTCTTAGTTGCTAATGAATAATCCATCTAGGTTCATTGTGGGAAAATGAACGGAGAAGATTTCTTTGAGAAAAGAAAGAGGAGAAAGAATTTTTTTCTTTTTTTTTTTTTTTGGTTTTTGGGCCACACCCGGTGATGCTCAGGAGTTACTTCTGCCTACCTGGCTATTCGCTCAGAAGTCGCTCCTGGCAGGCATGGGGGACCATATGAGGAACCGGGGGATCGAACCGCGGTCCGTCCTAGGTTAGCGCAGGCACCTTACCTCCAGCGCCACCGCCCGGCCTCTGAGAAAGAATTTTTGCTGGAAATGAAGGAGGATAAAATAAGGAGAGAGAAAAATCTTAGATGAGAGGACCCTAGGTGTAAGATGACACCACGCAATTAACCCAAAACAAAGTCTTTCCCTGGAATCTTCCTCTCTCTCCATCTAACCTGTTTCCTTTATATGTAAAAACAGACCTGGATCACTCTGTCCCGCCCCTGCCTGGTGGATTTTGTTCTGGGAAAAGTCAGTTTGGGTTTGATGCTCAGAGAGAGACCAAGAGAAGCCACTGGCTCCATGTTTCTTTCCTGACTAGCTTGATCTATTATTTCTTTCCTGCTACCCTGCTTCTTCAGACCTGCCAGCCAGGGGTTAGAAATATGGTGCGTGGGGTGATCTCACAACTTGTGGATTTTAGGGAGTTTGAGTTTCCCTTTGCTGAATTCTTGCTTTAGTGAGGAAGCAGAGTCAAGCCTAGGATCACTGGCTCACAGACTGCCAGCTCACAATCCCCTGATGGATATGAGTGGCTGGTAAAGCATTTGACACAGATGAAGAGCTCCTTTGATGCAGA
Source organism: Crocidura indochinensis (assembly GCA_004027635.1). NCBI lineage: Eukaryota > Metazoa > Chordata > Mammalia > Eulipotyphla > Soricidae > Crocidura > Crocidura indochinensis. The sequence goes on along the minus strand of PVKC010006294.1, from coordinate 17,100 downwards.
CAGACTCCATTGAGCCTCTGAGCTGCTGTGCAGAGCCTTCTAGGTGGAAATGATTGCAGGTGGCTTGGTAAAGTGGGGAGCAAAGAAGGTAGCCTTGATAAAGTGCACACACTTCTCTGATTGACTCACCGTGGCCACCTGGGGGAAGGTCTGGTGTGGTCAGAACAGGTAAAATCTACTGTGAACACTTACATAGATTCTCATGCCCTGCCATGAACAATTATTAAGCTGCACCTGAAACCCACTTGTTCTGCATGGCATGGGAATGGGTCCTCATTACCAATATTCTTAGGGAGCTACGAATTCAGGATGGAGAGGGGATTATTCTTTGAAGGGAAAGAAATCAATTCTAATGTTATGGCAGGTGCAGGCATTCTGGTTCTTGTCCTCAAACAGTCAGGATTGAAGGTAAGGGACTGCAAATAATAAAAAATTCAGCACAGACTTTATTTAAGGAAAAGGGAAGAAATGCAGGAAAACTTCCAGATTATAAAAGAGATCTCCTAAAGATAGATTCTAGAGAAATAAACTGCCTTCACCTTTTATATTCTTTTAACAGAGGTGGGTGGGAGAGCTTTATTATGTTCCAAGAATTTGGCCATTAAAATTGGGGAAGGGATGCTTAGAAAAAGATAGCCTGATGTCCTGATAAAGGTCAGATCCAGATCCACTGGTGACTAGGTCTTCAAAGATGTCAAGTATCACTCAGACTCATTCTCCCATCCTCATGACAGTCCCTGCTGGTAATTCTCTTGCTTAAAGCTATTCTTAACCTGCTCCTCTTTTATCACTATCACTAATGCTTCAGTGCAGGTGTTCCAGGTTCATCATCTTACCTTGCAGAAAAAAATTTCAGGAGGAGGCAAATAGTGAAGAAAGATCATTTTTTGAGTTAAGTTGAGAATTGAGAGGAAAAGAGCAATACATGTTCAAGAGAAGGATTTGGGAGTAAGGAACAGAGTAAAGAAAGAGAAAGATCACAGGTTCAGAAAAGAAATGAACCTGGACATTGTCACAGGAAAGAACTGAATTGTCAATACTGTAGCTTTTTCATTTCTGAGGAGTCCACCCTTCTCTTGGTGGTGACTCCATTTCTCCATCTCCAAGATTTGCATCTCAAAGAGACATGTTCTTCATCGACTTTGAATTGATTCAGCTTGGCATTTTCTTCTTGAGCTTTTTTATTTCACAAAAGCTTATTCTGAAGACTCCCCTATTAATCTGCCTGCAACAAAATGAAGCAGTATGACACAGCCCTTTGGTGACCATGAAAGAGTAAGATATGTTCTACTGATTAAGCCTTTAGACTACACATGGAAGTCTTTGGGCTATCCACCAGAAATAGAGAAATGGGCCTAAGAACACCAAAGAGAGCCACAAAAATCTCTCTTGTCTCTCCTTTAAAATTCTCTAGTGTCCTGACTTAACTAATCACTTTTTGGGGACAGCTGAGAAGAGGAATAAAATCAGAATTGTTCAAGCACAAAATCTTTCCTCCTAAAAAACAAAGCATTTTATTTTATTTATATATCTTGGTTATTGGGCCACACTCATGCTGCTAAAGGGCTACTCCTGGCTCTGCTATCAGGAATTGTTCTGGCAATGCTTGGAGAAACTTATGGGATGCTGGTTCAAACCTGGGTTAACCATGTGCAAGGCAAATGCCGTCCCTGCTGTATCATCACTCTGGCCCTGAACACAGGTTTTTATTTTTGTTTGTTGGTTTTATCTCTTTATGTCCCTTCAATAAAATGCAATTTTTCTAGTGGCTTACCAGATTTTGTTGGAATCTGCCCTTTCCATTGCCAATTAACCAGTTCTTTTATGACTACACCTCTTAGGAAACTTATTCTGCTCATGTTTTCTGGTAGAGATTCTATGGGTGGCCCTTCCCTTAAAAGAGAACAAAGTCACCTTCATGGGCAATCCCAACTCAGTCTCTGGTTCTAATATCTGTCTGTATCTCCTCATATCAATCTTTAAGCTGACTGAAATAAGTTAACATTTTTTATTTCAATATTTTAATGATTAAAAATCTTAGTATTGAGTTCAGTCTCTGATTTTACCTATTACAAAAAAAAAATTGTGTTCTGGATTATAGTCCACCAGTAGGTTTCCCCCTCCTTCATCCCATCCATTATAGCTTTTCTCCTGTCCTTGAACCCCCGGTGGGTGTCCTGAGAACTGTGGCAATGCAACTCCTTTTAAATACTTCTAGAAAGTAGCTGACATTAGATCTCTCTCTGAGTCCTGACTTCACTGCCTCTGGGGACATCTCATTCCCTGCTTCCTTGTATGGAAAGGTGCAAGGTCAAGGACTCAGGCTGCAAGCCAGACTTAGATCCATTTCTACCCTGTCCAGCTGTGTGGCCTCTAAGCATCTCTCTTGGGTCTCTCTGAGCTTTGGTTTCAGTGATTGGAGGTGGGGATGTGATGAATAGAAACTGCCTTGATGTAAAGGTGAAGATTAAATCAGCTAAGATGGATATCAGGCTCAGCTCAAAGTATACATGCAAGTTTTCTGGTGGGTGGCTCAATCCATTCTGCTTAGACAGCAAGATGGCTTTCATTCATTATCCTTTAAGACTCTTTACTGGTCTCCCCTGCTCCAACCCAAGAGGGCCCTTCCTCATGGTTCGAGTAGTTGCAGCATTTTGCCTCTTCTCTTTGAAGTGTCTGGATTTGCAATGCTCCTCAGTGATCAGAATAGCAGGAGTAGCCCTTGCCACCTTTTAGTCTCCTTAGCAGACCCCCTGAAGCTTTCAGGGTGGGCATAGTCTTGTGTGTCTGTTTGTCATGATGCCTCTCCATGCCCTCCCTTCTGTAAGGAGTCCCTGCACTTTCATGAGCCCTCTGTGTGCAGAGACCTTTCGGGTGACACAGCTATCACAAAGGTAACTCTGATTCCCCTGGATGCAACTCTGATCCTAAGAGCCTGGCATTTCCCCAAGACTCAGAGCTATTCCTTTGTTCTGGCCCCATCATAAACAGAAGCCCTCAGTGATGACAAGTCTATGTTGGTCTAGGGTCCTCAGGTTCTTCAATGCTCAGGCTCAGAGATGGAAACAGAAAATTTTATTGAAAAGTAGGAGAGAAAAAAAACTCCCTAGCTAAAAGAGCTTATTTTAGGATCAAGTTAAGTATAACTTATTTTGGGGAGGGTTTATAGGAAAACTAGGTCTTTGTATTACTGATCAAGTGACAAGAATGTTACAGAGTGGTCTGGTTAGTTTAGAACCTTTTAGTTTTTCTATTTGACTATTGGCTTAGGTATAACCTGTTATCGTTTAATCTCCTCTAAGTCTAAGGTGTGGGGCAAAAATCCATGTTGACTTCTTTCTCAGAAAGAGACCAGGAATTTGCAAGAATGTTAAAAATGTGGAATGAACTGGAGCCTCTAGCAGCAGCTGGCAAGGGAAAAAGTAGGCTTCTTATTTCATTGGCAAAATCAGCCAGCAGAAGGGAGTGCCCCCCATAAAGCTCCTATTGGTGGCCCCTCCCCAAATCACAAAACTTTTCTAGAGGGGAATGCAAACAGACCCTATGATCCCTCCTATCACTGCCTCCCATGATTTCCTATGAAGCTCCTGACAGCCTGCTCCTTCCATCTTCCTCAATCTCCCCATACAGTTGTCCTGGGATCTTTTCAGCTCCTGCCTCTCTAAGGATCCTACTCCATCATAGACCTAAGTTCATGGGCCAGGATAAGGATCTGGGAGTATGGCAGAGCTGTTCTTGAGCTTCAAAGAGACTTACAAACCTCTCTAAACATCTTTTAACCTGGCATAGATTCTGTATTCTATAAGGACTCAAACCTTCCTTCCATTTCCACCAGTTGCTGCCTTCAGAGATGAGTCAATCCTATGGTTTTGGAGTTCTTTTCGATCTTAAAGTCCAGCTCTGGCTAGTTTTAAGTTTCTCTTATTTCCTTGCCAAGTACCTGGTTGGCCTTGACTTGAGGGTTCTGAAAGTAAAAGGGTTGATCTCTTTTCAGACACCTTCCTGCATCTCAGCTTTTCTGCTCTCAAGTTTTAGGCACTGAGAGGAAAGCTGAGAAAGAAAGGATGAACTTTCCCATCTGGTTTGTTCTGGCCTCTTTGGCAATTCCTTCTACAGGGCTGGCAGTCAGTTAGATCCTTCACTGGAGTAGAGAATTAAGGCACACAGAGGCCTTGCTCAGGTCCTCCCCAGCTGACACTTCCTGTTTGAGGCAGCCCTATAGTAAGGTACCTGTCCCTGCTCTAGGACCAAGAGATGACTGCTATATCTGCTGTCTCTGCTCCAATTTCATCCAGCTAGGGGTCTCCTCTACCATGGGAACCAGTACTAATTGAATGGCAGGAACATCCAGAGACTTTTCTGGCTAACTCCTAAGAAATCTAGCAACTGCCACCAGGGCCACTTGGAATATTCTGTGAAAGCTTTGAGCTGCAACATAAAAAAAAAATAGTCTAGGTCTAGGTGTTTGAACTGGGCCAGTCCATAGACTCACTCATTTTTTCAACTGAGATATAAACCACGCCATGAATGATTATGGCTACACTGGCTTATGTAGCATAGTAGAAGAGAGTGGGTCAAGCCCTCACCCTGCCAAAGCCATGCTTGTTGCCCCCATCATCCAGATTCACTATTCACCTGATAATGGCCTGCCTCATCACTAACCCTCAATAATTTCCTGCGAGGACACTGATCTGATCATACTTCATATACCATGGGCTAGTGGGCTGATATTACCAGTACTATTTTAGGAGCGAGTTTCAGCACTCTCTCCCATATCTCTCTTCTTCTGAAAAAGCCTGGCAGCTGTAATCATAAAAGAATTTTATATAAGAAACTTTAGTTCCATCTGGCCAAAGAGCTTCGAAGAACATCCTAAAATTTGACTAACCAGTCATAGGCAACTTGGAAACATCACAGGTCTTTCCTCAGAACAGATTCAATGCTAAGATACTGTCTAGCTGAGAGGTGACCTGAAGGTAATCTCTGTGGACAAGCAGGGCTCCTAAGGGAGCCAGATAGGACAACAGTTGGTTTATTGGCCTGACTCAAGCTTATCTCTAAATTCATCTGCAAATAAATAAAAAGAGGGCAGAAGGAAAGCAATAGTCTAAAACAGTAATAGATACCAACTGAACAAATAAGCATAAGAAAGTGGCAGGGAAAACTTTTCCCCACTGTAAACCCTTAGCAGAGCAGAAAAAGTAGACATTTAGGATCCTATTACACATACCACAGCTTGTCATTCACTCTGTCCTGCTGGGCAACTTCACTTTCTGTTCTATAATGACTCTATCCTGCTCCCCTGACTATATACTGGAGTTAAATGTGACCCACAAGGGGGATAGTCCGGTGGCAGGACAGCTCTATTGATCGAAGCACTATGGGCCAAGGGCAAGCCCTGGCAAGGGAGTGGAAGATAGAAGAATATGAAGATTTAAGCAGCATCTTGTCTCTTTGTCTGCCATCTTTACAGAGTCCCCTTGCCTTGACCCTGAAAGCATTGGTCCCGTTTTTTTTTTTAGTATCTGTAGGAAATATCAGTTCTGAAATTCGCTTCACTTGGAATCTCCTCCCACTCATCCTTGGATTCTGTAATCCATGCCCTCAGCTTTGAAGAGCCTCTGTATTAACCACACAGCCTGTTTGCAAGAGTAGTCCATTGGGAAGGAACTTTCTGACCTTTCTCTTACTTGCTGCTGTGTAAAGAAAGGACCACTTAGCACACTAAGCTCAAAGCTTAGCATGTGGGAGCTAGGGGTTCAATACCCATTGGTCTTCCAAGAATCACTGGGTGGAACCTCTAAGTATTTCCAGAGGTGACCCAAAAGCTAAAAGATAAAGGAAAAATGAGATTTATTAATGCAAAGATAATTCTTTCTATAACTTGAGGCTTTTAGGGTTCTCACCTGGGCTGAAGGCAGATGGAAATGAGGAAGAGGTAAAACTGCTCCTCCTTGCATTTTTGCCTGTGTGTCTGAATGGAAGGAACCATTTGATCATTAGAGTTCCAATTTAGTGGTTTGTGAAAATTAGGCACCCCCAAAAGCCCTGCTGCAAGCAAGGGATAGATTCTGGGACCAAGACTGATGGGTGAGCAGCTTTAATTACCAGAGAACTGTGTTAATAGCCCTTGGGGTATCTTATTGCTATTCTGAAACTTAGGAACATGGTATTTTCCCATTAAAATGCCAATTATCCTTGAGCACTTCTGCAAATCCATCAGCTAGAGGCTGCTGGAGTGTTGAGAGAGGCAGTTTGCTGGTTTGCACTAAATCTATCTGCTCAAGGGCATTTTATCTGATGCTTCATGAATGTTGGGGATTCTGTACCCCTCTACCTACCCTATTCTACCGCAAATCATATACTCACACATGCACACATACAATAAAAAGATTCGAGTGTCTGGTTCCAAGTATCTGGGGGAGAGGAAATGGTCAAGTCTGGAAAAAATAAAACAAGAAAATTAAGGCATGAAAAAAAGTTTTAAATAGAATTTTTCATCATGTGGATCATTGAAAGCAAAATACCAAGAGAAAACACATTTTATTAGGAAGCTCAGTTGATTCACCTCATCTGATGACAAGGAAAGATAATCTATTTAGACAACACTTACCTCATTACATTGATCCTTGGCTACAGCTGAAGGATTGACTGACATCAGAATCTGGAATCTCAGTTTAAGGGTCTTTCTGCCTTGCTCCTTGCAACTTTGCATTTGTCTTGTGTTCTTATTTTTGGAGCAAGATCATATGTAGGGTTCGTGCAAAAAATTCTCTTGGGTAGGTGGTCATTGAACTGTTTTTGGATCTTGTTTGTTTTTGTTTTTTTTTGTTTTGGGTCACACCCAGCCATGCTCAGGGGTTACTCCTGGCTTTACGCTCAGAAATCGCTCCTGGTAGGCTCCTGGCAGGCTCGGGGACCATATGGGATGCTAGGATTTAAACCACCGTCCATCTTCATGCAAGACAAACACTCTACGTCCATGCTATCTCTCTGGTCATTGAACTGTTTCATTCTAAATTTTGGGGACACTCTAAAGCCAAATTATAAATTTTAGTAATTCTGTCGCAGATGATACTGAAGCTATTACTAGACACCTGCATGCTAAATGGCTAAAAACATCAATTATGGATCCAGATGATAAGTTTTAAACTTCAGCTCCCACACTTACTAATGGTGTGAACTTTGACAAGATATTTAGCATCTCTGGGCCTTGGCTTCCTCATGTGTGAAATGAAGATAATAGTGGATTTGACCTCTCACAGTCATCTGTTAATAATTTTAAAGGACTTGGAACAATATCTGCTATGTTGGAAATATTTTTGGTATCTAAACAGTACTGAAAAATGTAATTGTTTAGAACAATTTTTTTAAAAATGTTCTCCCAAAGTGATGCATTTTTATAACTGACACAAATTTTCTGTTGCCTGTTTTGGAATTGACAAAGTGCTATCATTCCTGGAGCAAGTAGGGTTATGTCCTGGCAAGCCCCCTTCACCAGATCTGAGTGATTGTCACCAATCACCAGGTCACCCCTTTACCAGGTCTGAGTGATTGACAGTTCACATCTGAACCCCTGGCACACAATTGACAGGATCTGCAGGCTTCAGAAGCCTGGAAGTTGCACACACGTCATGAACTAGTCCTCTGCCCAAAGAAAAGTGATCCTAAACTCTTCCTCACATTAATGAATAAAATTTCAGAACTCACTTCCAAAGGACAGGAAGAAGAACTGAGAAGAGAGTTCATGTATGGAGCCCACTCTGGCATGTGTGAGCCCTGAACTCACTTCTTGGAACCCCAAAGCCTCTTAATCAGTACTGGGTATGCCCTGGTGGAGTTCAAGTATGGCTGAGGTAGGCCTGGTAGCCTCCCAAATACCACCACCTTAAGCATAATTCCACCAACTCATAGTGCTGGGCTGTGTCAGTGAAAAGGTTTGCCTTAGAAACTTCTAAAGCAGGTGATCCTTCTGGCAGCCTGATTCTCATACCCTCATTCAGAACCTCCAAACCTGTAGGAGAAGACATTGCTGCCATTTCAACTTGCCAAGTTCCAGGTACTTTTTAAATGGATATCCTAGGAAATGACTGCACTTTCCAAATCTAGAAAGTAAGAGATAGTGTGGCATTGGCTGATTCTCCCTCTCTTTCTGTCTATCCTCCTACAGGTGGTAAATCACCATGATGTAAGAAATCTAACCCTGAAGCCTCCAGAGTAGGGGTTTCTGGAGAGGTCACCCCATAAGGGACACATGGGCACTGCAGCCATCTTGTTTTTTCAGGCCACATACTGGCCTTGTGAAAGAAGAGGACTTCTTGGTCCAAATCCAAGATACCCCAAGGGAATACCCTAGTACCAGGGGATGCTCCTAAACTGACACCCCCAGAGACAGCAAGAGCTAACATGTGTTTACTGCTGCTTTAAAATTCACCTTTGTTTTTTTATTATTGTTGATGATAAAGCACTCCACATAACATAAAATCTGCCATCCTAATCATCTTGCTGTGTGCAGTTAAGTGGTCTTGAATGTTTGCTTTGTTGTACGAGTCTAAAAAACTCTTGCATCTGCACCTATTAAACAAGGCCCATTCTCTTCCCTGTAGTTCCAAGAAAGTAACTTTTACTTTCTTTATTAAATATTAAAAAAAAACTTTCCTCTTCTCTTTCCTGTGTTGTTATTGTTGCTGCTGCTGCTATGGTGGGGGTGCCTCACGTTGGAATGGTAGTGCTTTGAGGGGGTTGTCTATCTCTCTAGGTTTCTTGGACATACTGTAGATGTGGTGCTGGGATCCCAAATGCAGTGCCACTGGGATTCAACTCAACTTATGGAGCTGGTGTTTGCTTGCATACTCATGCTCATGAGGTAGATTCTTTACCACTGAACTAGTTTGGGTCACTATCTCTTATTATTTTTTGTTTCTATGAATTTGACCACTCTATCTGATGTTAGTAAAAATCTTAACAGCACTGTATGAATGTGAGTGTGTGTATACAGTCTTTTTTTAATTAATTTTATTTATTCTTAGTTATTAGCATTCCAAGACTTTTGTTTGTTTGTTTGTTTGGGTCACACCTGGCAGTGCTCAGGAGTTACTCCTGGATCTACTGGTCCTGACAGGCTTGGAAGATCATATGGGATGCTGGAATATGAATCATCGTTCTTCTGCATGCAAGGCAAATGCCCTACCTCCATGCTATTTCTCCGGCCCCTGTGTATACAATCTTATATACTTGCTTGATATAATGTCTTCAAAGTCATTCATGTTGTGATGAGCTTACTTATTGTTTATTTTGTTATTGGGACATACCTGGTAATGATCAAGAGAGCATGTACTGCTGGGGATAAAATCTGGACCTCCTACCTGGAAAGCAAAGGCTCAGTAAATAGTTTATCTGACCCAAAATTTTTATGACTGAAAATTACTTAATGACTATAGACCAATTTTCTTGAGCTATTTAACTTTTCTGTGTTGAATAACACTGCTATAAGCATGAGTATACAAGTAGATTTCTATTGTTTTAAGCCCTTGAGTCTTGGGATGACTTTTTGTAGCAGAGCAATAGTCACTTGAATGTGAACAGGATATTGTTGCCAAGGTAGGAAAAGCTGTGTTGTACCATTCAAGCTTCCAAACTCCCTGTGAAATTGTTTATAGATCAGGTTTCTCTGAATTCATATTTTTCTGCAGCCTCCTTCCCTCTTTAAGTCTTTCACGGTTTATTTGAGATCAGCCCCTCTAAACATCAAGGTCCCCACCTTATGTTTGCTTTGAAGGCAGGAATCTAAAACAATGGGAGAGGTATTGCTCTATCATAGAGTAGTATGGAGTAAGGACTATAGTGTACATGGGATATCACATAATGGTTTCACATCACATACATATGGTGATTCTTTGTCTTTATAATACTTTGGTGGATGAGAACCAGAAAGAACACGGGCTGTCAGAAATAGAAAAGGTCTCCTATGAACATTGAGATAGAAGTTCTGTGATCTGCCCTCCACAGCCAGTGATACAGCTCCAGTTCAAGACTGAAGGATTCTCCTTTGAATCCTAAATACTAGGGATGTCAGTGGTGTAAGTTCCAGTCTGAGGATGAGAGATCAATAGCGTATACAACTCAATCACCAGGAGAGATAAAAGTCTTTTTTTCCTCTGCCTTTGTGTTCTGTCTAGGCTCTCAGTAGATTGGATGAGGGCCAATCACACTGAAGGGGGCCATCTGCTTTGCTCAGTTTACCAATTCAAATGCTAATCTCTGCCTGAAAAACAGCCTCACAGACACACCCCAAATAATGTTTTACTAAATATCTTGGCACTCCACCATTCAGTCATAGTAACACAAAATTAAACAGGGTATTAACTCTGGTAAAATGCTGAGTAGTGTAAATGCTCCCAGTGGATCTCTTCAAGATGTGCCACTTTTTTTTTTTTTAAATTTGTTTTGGGGCCACACCCAGCAGTGCATAAGACTTAATCCTGGCTCTGTGTTTAGGGACCACTCTGGCTCAGGGGACCATATGCAGTGCCAGGAATTTGAATGGAAATGATGCAGGCAAGGCACATGCCTTACTCCCTGTACTATCTCTCTAGCCCCAAGACGTGCCTCGATGGCATGTTGATTATCCCAAGCAATTGAATTACACAGGAAACTCATTATTTCTTTAACTTCCTACAAAATTGAACTTTGTATTTCCCAGAATTAGGATAATTTCTGAAAATAAAAATGTTGATTTTTCTAACTTTCTATTAGCAAAATCTACCAATATGTCTGGGCAAATATCTGATTACAGAGCATTTGTCTTTGGCCTTTCCTCAGTACATGAGTCCCCCTCTTCTTTCCTTGAAGACTAAAACCAAGACATTCCTTCATTTCCTCAGCTCAGGATTCATCATTTCCTTCTCTAAAGTAAAAAAATAAACAAACAAATACTTCATTCTCTATGTAGTTTCCTCAAATGTCCATAACTTGGTTGATCATTTGCTCCCATTCATGCTAATCTGATTGATGTTATTTTGCTTATTTAAGCAGCTTTGAGAAAATCCAAAAGGGGCAGAGGAAATTTCCCCAGACATCTCTACATCTCTACTTGCTATTGTACACACACACACACACACACACACACACACACACACACACACTCTATAACTAAATTGCCCTCTTATGACTGTTGTGCTCCTTTGGAGTTCAAATACCTAAATCCCAGAAGGAATGGCCACCTGAGGCCATCCAGGCAAAGCTGAGGGACATTGGAGCAGAGTATTTTTTACACTTGACAGAGTCTCTCCATGTGTTTCCTCTATTGGCTCTGCACTCAGGCTAGGAGGTGTGAGGAAATAGTCACCTCATTGAACACAAGAGGAAAGCAAAGTTCAGAAAGGTTAAGTGAACAGATCAAATAGATGGTGGTGAAAGAACAAGAACATATCTGTGTTTCAATGATGTCTGTGACTCCCTGCTCCTGTTCTGGCCTCCAATCCATTTCCCGCAGAGTAGGCCAGCAATACTTTAAATATGCAAAGCAGCCTGTATGGCTCTTTTGAGACCTCACAAGGGCTTCCTATTATATTTAACATAAAACACAAATGCTCGATCAGGATCCAGGAGTCCCAAATGCCTATTATGTATATTTTTTCCCAGGGTGTGCTGGCTGCACTGACCTTCTGGTTCTACACACATCACCACCAACCACAGCCTGTTACTGTCACCTCTGTCCACAACACCTGACTTTGGTTCTGAGTCACACATAATTCAAATGCCTCCCCTTCCTTCATCCACAAACCCTTTGACACAACTTTCTCCAAAAGGTGAAGCCTTCTTATCCCAGGTGTTATAGACTCAGAGACCTATTTGCTACAAATAAAATGAAATATGGCTTTCAAGACAAGACCATTAAAATGTTCTCTCCCTCTGGATCACTTGTATTGGAGACTGCAGCTGCCAGGCTAGCAGAACACTTTAGCATCTCAATTGGCCAAATCAGAATGAATGGTGACTTCTCAATAGTCACAGTTTAAAGGCTAGCTAATAACTCAATTCTCTTGTTTGCAGATTCTTGGTTATAGTGGGCCACCAAGGAACTCCTCGAAGATTACTTGGAGGGTGGAAGGCAGGCAGCAGTCTCTTGGAACCGCCTGCACTTTGCTCGACCAAACACACTAGTTAGCTTACTAATTGTGGAGTGTATTTATCAGGGGCTAGTACAACTACATGTCCTTGGTTTGTCACAAAGGGCCTGGCTTCCCTATCTAGGTACTGCCTTCCCCAAGAGTGAGCATATACTCCAGTCTGTCCTTCTGGGGTTTCCATCTGCTGGTGATATTCCCATCCATACTACTGTTCTTTACATGCTAGCTCTAACTGCAGAGGTAGAAAGATCTGTATCCACCGAGGTAGATAGAGCTGTAGATACAGTGAGAGCCATACAACGAGAGCCAGATGACTGAGCAGTCTCTGAAATTCCCTTGTAGGTATTGTCCTACAGTTCTCCCTGTCTGCTCTGACTAATGAACCCCATCCCTCCTGGTGACTTGGTCATTAGTATGCTCTGTCAATTAAAATTTTAAAAGGTGGACAGGAGAGATAGCATGTAGGTAAGGTGTTTGCCTTGCAATCAGAAGGTCGGTGGTTCAGACCCGGGCATCCCACATGGTCCCCTGAGCCTGCCAGGAGCGATTTCTGAGCATAGAGTCAGGAGTAACCCCTGAGCGCTGCCAGGTGTGACCCCACCTCCCCACCCTCCCAAAAAATGTTAAAAAGACAAAGCATATTTATCTGGTATCAAAGAGTTGGAATTTGGAATACAAAGATTTGGGTCAAAACCAGAAGATTGTGCCCAGCAAGGGGACAAAATCAAAGGTATATATTAGATAAAAAATAAAAAAGGTAAGTAATTAATTAGAGGTCTGCTAGTGTCAAAGGTTTAAACTATTATTGGTGATACATGATTGGTTGTGGATTCTCTGGAAGCACTGAAAAGAGAATGAATTGATTCTAATCTAGCTTAAAAGTTTATGATCATCAGTTCTCAAACAATTATTTGCTTTATGGGTTATAAGTGTAGTGCTTCTGACCTAGTCCAAAGGAAACAGGCAATAAGTCATGCACTTTCTCATCATGGCTCCATTTTTCTCTTCCTTCCTTCTTTCCATCCTTCCATCCATCCTTTCTTCCTCCTTTTTCTTTCTTCCTTATCTTCTTTCTCTTTCTTTCTTTCTTTCTTTCTTTCTTTCTTTCTTTCTTTCTTTCTTTCTTTCTTTCTTTCTTTCTTTCTTTCTTTCTCTTTCTTTCTTTCTTTCTTTCTTTCTTTCTTTCTTTCTTTCCTTCTTTCTTTTCTTTCTTTCTTTCCCTTTCTTTCTTTCCTTCATTCTTTCTCTTTCCTTCCTTTCTTCCTTATTTCTTCCTTCCTTCCTTTCTTTCTTCTTTATTTTTCTCATTTTTTGGTGTGTGTGGGGGGCATCTTGTAAGCAGCGCTCAAAAGACCTGGAATTCCTCCCAGTGATTCTTAGCCAATAGGGCCAAGAATGTGTCACTATTCAGGCCCTGCAGTGATATACTGGAGGCCATACCCAGTGTGTCCAGGGAATTCTGTTGTGTCAGGGATCTAACCAAGGTCAACCACATACAAGGCATGAGCCTTAACCCCCATACTATCTCTTTTGCCCCATGAATCCACTTTTAAGTCACTTCACACATTTGTCAACTTTTTACAGCCCATTATAGATGTCTTTCTAGACACTATTTTTTTCTCTTGTTTTGTTTTTGATTAGAGCTCTTTTCATTCCTTCCAAAGCACATGTAACAATATATTATTTTAGGGTGGACATATGCTCATTTTCTCATTTAGTTTTACCCTGTTACTTCATAAGAGAAGTTATCTTTTCTGCTCACCTTTCTCCCCACCACCTATCTGCTCTGAATGCTCTTTTGTTCTAGCTTACATTGCCCATAGCGAATATTCAGGAAGTATAAGCTGCTAGTAGTTTTTTTTTTTAAATATCATGGTGGAAACTCAATAAATATCTACTGAGGAACTAACTGAAGGAATTCATTGATCTAGTTGTCCCATAATCTTAAGTATCCAAGACATATTGAGGAAGTCTCATAGTCCTCCAGACAACTAAAATGAATGTCCCAAAGGCTAGTAGTAAAGCCCATCTAATTAACTTATAGGCAAGCTCCTGGGCAATTATTCAGAACCTAATTACTTAATAGTCTTAGCAGATATTTATTAGTCTTCTAACATATGCAAAGCATTGTGCTAGGTGCTAGGGGAAGGGGACAGAGGTGAATTAAGCTCATTACCTCTCCTCAAAAGAACATGCTGTCTAGAGGGGAAGACATACAAGAGCGACCAATGACACATTACATGAGAGTAAGCAAGGCAAGTGGGGGTGGAACTCACTATCAAGGTGGCTAGACTTAATTAGTCACAATTAGAATGTGTAAAACACATTTAATGATCTAATTTTCTAATCTATAATGGATTGGAAACAGCATGTTAAAAGCAAAAAGAGAGGGGTTATCATGGGAGGCAGGTCAATGATGGCATCAACATAGAACTGATAGGGAAGAAGAATCATTATTTTTAAAAGCACTGAAAGCATGAATAAGATAACTAAGCACATCAATTTTAGGGTTCATTTGGTGGAGGGGCACCTGAGAGGCATAGAGCATTATGGCGAAGGGATGGGTTCTGGAACCAGACTACAAGAATTTGAATCTCAGCACTGTGCTTTATAGTCACTTGCTCAAGCCACTCAACCTTTCTGTCTCCCACTTATTAAACGAAAATAAGGGACTGGAGCAATAGTGCAGTGGTAAAGAGTTTGCCTCGTACATGGCTGATACAGGATGGACCTCGTTTGATCCCCAGCAACTCATATGGTCCCTCAAGCCAGGAGTGATTTCTGAGCACATAGCCAGGATTAACCCCTGAATGTCACTGGGTGTGCCCCCAAAACAAAAACAAACAAACAAAAACCCAAAAAATAATAGTAGTAGCTATTTTTGGAACTTGTAAGAATTAGAAAAATGAATATTTGTAAAGTACTTTTGCAGGGTCCAGGCACATGACAAATCTGAAAGATTGGAGACAATTGGGCTTGTCACAGTAGTAAAATATCTCCTGAATCTCAGAACCATGAATAATGAAGGTTTATTTTTCACATATCTTTGTTCATCACTGAAGGCATCATTATAGGCAAAATATAAAAGCATGGCTCTTTTCACTATAGAGATAAACTCATGGAGACACATCATTGTGGCATGAAGATGTGGTTGAGTCCACTGCTAATATATCCAGGGTCCCCAAATATCTCCCAAATTGAGTGACCAACTCCCATTCTCGGAGAGGCCTTGGTAATAATCGTCTGCAATAAATGATTCAAACAAAGAGGATGGGGTCTGCTATAGTGACAAAGGTTAAAGGGCACCTCTGTGTATGGCTCAGTGAGCACTAATTGCTTGTTCAGAAGTTCATGCTTTCTAACTTGAAGCTCAGTGGCCAACTTTGGTTACATGCTCCAACCTTCCCTGTCTCAGAATCAAAATATTTGTCTAATTGCATAAATCATTACCAAGGACCTTTCTAAACTGAAACAGTGGACAGTCATGAATTTAAAACTATCATGGATTCTAGAGTATTTATGCATTTTGAAGAGATCATTGTCAAAGATCAATGTCAAAGGTGCCTGCTTCTTAGTAAGAGTACTGCTGGCATTTTGTGGAGTCATTAAAAATAAGACAAAAATAATAGGATAGAAAATAAGGAATGTTGGAGCCAGAGAGATAGCATTGAGGTAGAGAGTTTGCCTTGCATGCAGAAGGACAGTGGTTTGAATCCTGGCATCCCATATGGTCCCCGAGCCTGTCAGAAGCGATTTCTGAGCATAGAACCAGGAGTAACCCCTGAGCGCTGTCAGGTGTGACCCGAAAATTTAAAAAAAAAAAAAAAGAAGAAGAAGAAAAGAAAGAAAAGAAAAGAAGGGGCCCGGGAGATAGCATGGGGGTAAGGCATTTGCCTTTCATGCAAAAGGTCATCGGTTCGAATCCCGGTGCCCCATATGGTCCCCCGTGCCTGCCAGGAGCAATTTCTGAGTATGGAGCCAGGAGTAACCCCTGAGCACTGCTGGGTGTGACCCCCCCCCAAAAAAAAAGAAAAGAAAAGAAGGAATGTATTGGGGCCAGGAGACAATTTCTTTTTAATATCATAGGTTATGAGTGTCTTACCAATATAGGCTATAGATCAAACTTCAGAAGAAATATGTGCATGTATGTGTGTGTAATATTATCACATATAAGAGAGAAAGCTAGGCATACACAGTTATGAACATACATTATTATACATTATGTATACATTTGTATACATCAAAATGCTAGAGAAATATCATTGGAATATTGTGTTAGTAAGGTAATGAAATAAATGTCTCAGGCTAGGTGGACTTCAGTAAAGTCTCCAAGGGCCAGTTCTGTCCAGGTAGGGGTCTGGGGTTCCAATCAAAACAAAGATACTTCTTGGAGAGTTTGTCATATCCAGACAATAATTTTTGTGTATAATTTATTAATTTTAAGTTAAAAATTCCTTTATTTATGTATTTGGTTTTTGGGCCACACCCAGTGGTGCTCAAGGGTTATCCCAGGTTCTGAGCTCAGAAATCGATCCTGGCAGACTCAGAGAAACATATAGGGTGCTGGGGATCAAACCTGGATCTTTTCTGGATTGGCTGCATGCAAGGCAAATGCCCTACAGCTGTGCCATCTCTTCAGTCCCTAGTCTTTCCTAGTTTTGACAGAGAGCCATCAAATATCACCCAAAATGGATTATTGGGCCTGAGCAAGAAAAGTATAATGGGTAGAGCATTTGCTTTACATATGGCTGACCTGGGTTCAATTCCCAGCACCCCATGTCAACAAGAAGTAAGTTCTGTCAACTAGGAGTAATACCCCTGAGTCAGCTAGGAGTAATTCCTTAGTACAGATCTAGGAGTAACCCCTGATCATCTTTAGGTGTGGCTCAAAACTTAAATCAAAAGGGTTGTTTGACTGTAATGGCCTGAGCAAAGGTATGTTATAAAGTGAGAGCAATACTTTATTTGG
>PVKC010006293.1:0-31403 GCA_004027635.1 Crocidura indochinensis | reverse complement strand
TGACTTTAGATATTGGAAACTTTTAAAAAGTTTTTATGTTTAAGTTCCTACATACTATAAGGTTAATCTTATACTATTCAAACAGTATTGATTTCTAAGCAATACAACTTAATTAAATAAAAAGATATTACAAAGTATAATTGGTCTACTGAAATTTCTAAAAATTACTAAATATTAAAATCTTTACAAAAATGTTATTTGTTATTTTACTAATATTATTTATAACAATTTTATTACATTTAGCTGTCAATAAAATTTTTATATATTTTGATGAGAACATTTTTCAGAGATTATACTTTCTTAAATTTGGAAAAGAATTGTCATGCTTTAAAAACATTTTATATAAATATGTTTTGTGGGGGCCGGGTGGTGGCACTGGAGGTAAGGTGCCTGCCTTACCGCGCTAGCTTTGGACAGACCGCGGTTCGATCCCCCGTGCCCCATATGGTCCCCCAGGCCAGGGACGACTTCTGAGCGCATAGCCAGGAGTAACCCCTGAGCGTCACTAGGTGTGGCCCAAAAACAAACAAACAAAAATAAATAAATAAATATGTTTTGTGGTATTTTTTGTTTTGTTTTGTTTTGTGGTATTTCTAAAGCTAATATCAAATAGAAAATTCAGAAATGTGATAGCCAACTAGTCAATCACTACATAATTTAATGAGTTAATGATCTATTTGGTAACTATACTGTTATAAAATGAAAAGAATTATGAAGGTGTTAACACCAATTGACAATTCTTGTTTGAATTAGTGCAAGATAAAATGGCATTGAGAAGAAAAAATATTTTAATATCTTGCTCTTTAGTTTTTATTCCTGCAAAGTTTAACTATGAATTTATCAATTTTCCCTAGTGTTGAATTGTATTTTGACTATTCTTTTAAGCCTTATTTCCAAGTCCTATCAAAGTAATATGATTTGAATTTTTACAAAATAAAAATTTGGCAATCATACTGGTATATTAAAAATTGGAAGAAAGGAAAGCAAGAAGATTAAATGTTTAAATTGATTAAATATAAGTTAATAAAAATGGTTAAATTGCTATCCTCTTCTAAAATGGTCACACAGTTAATTTACAAAGAGCAATTCTTGATGATTATATTAATCACTGTCATATCCAAACATAGACTATTAACTGGTATCATTAAAAATGAGTAATTAAAAATGCAACCTCTTTAGAGAGTAGAAATAAAACCTAAAATATTTGAGTCTTGTTACATAAAAGATGATTAAGAATACAAGAAATATGTCCAGGTTAAATAGGTCCATGTTACATATATATATATACATATATATATTTATATTTTCTGACTAAAATAGGTAATCTATATCTGTCTTAATTTCTTCATCTGTAAGATGAAAACAATACTACATAAATCATAAAATTTAAAGCTGGAGCAATAGCACATGGTAGGATGTGTGCCTTGCACACAGATGATCAGCCTCTTAGAGCCTGCCAGGAAAAATCTGAGTGCAAAGCCAGTAATCCCTAAGCACAGCCTGGTGTGACCCCAAAATAAAAAAATAAAATAAAATAAAATAAATAGATTATGAAACTTAAGACAACAAAGCCCATTACATTAGATGCATGTATAAAAATGGGTTTTTTTCACTCTCAAAAAATACTGAAATAAAAGTACTGCCTATTTCCAATTTCTTCAACTTATTTTTCAGGAGTGTTTTATGTTTCCAATATGCCCATTTTTCAATTGGAAGCACAGCATATAATTTAATATATCATCTCATCAAAATAGCCTGCTTGCAGTTGCTGTGTACTTTTGGCACCATTTCACAGAGCTCTCCACTATAAATGTCACCTATGATAGATACTATTGGCTATCTGGCCACTGGCATCTCTGGCCCATGGAGTAGGTCAGCAGGCAATTTTGAAGAGTGTTTGAGCAATCTACAGGAAGAACTTACTCAGCAGCTCTACCAATTGCTTTTACTTAAAATTTAATTTGTATGATGAGTGCTTAGAGCAAGTTTTTACTCTTGCCACCACATCAATAGCTTCCAAGAAGAAACTTCAGAGGCATAAACAAATGGGAGATGAAGAGGCAAAAATGTAATAGGAAACAGTTTGAATGTGAAAGGCTAATTTTTCCTTTAATTTCTGGGAGAAAGGAAGCCTGTATATAAGTTAGACTATTGTGTTGTATATTTGTCATAGATAACTTTAATATGATTTTTGCGCTTTCAAATACATTCTTCATTAAAAGTGACAGAAAATTTTAGATGATACAGAAAGCACAGGAGTACAGAACAGTCTAGTTTAGAGACTAATTCAACTACTAAGTCTATAAATCAGAAGGCTCCTAGAATAGTCTTCACAAAATTTATGTGTGGTTTCTAAATATATATATTGAAAGATGTGATTGAGCAGTGTAAAATCACTAAAGGCACAGAATGCTTTGCTAGGAAGATACAAGAATAATAATTGATTGAAAAATGAAACAAGTTGAATACAATGAAGTGTCCACTATGAGGTTTAAGCCATATTTTAAAACATGTGGCTCACAAACAGTATTGCTGGATTTTACAGTCAAGACTGCCCCAAAGCAATTTTTTTTAGTTTCTTTTGCTAGGGCAGGATTTTTCTGTATTTTAATGGGCTACAAATAATATCTCTACTAAAAGAAATTGCTATTATAATTGTCCCATTTTTCATGTTTCTTCTCTGTAAGTGGATAGCTCTGTTTATAATTCAAATAGTGATACTCAAACTAGGTAGAATAGAAAAATTAAAATACAAAGTCTTAATTCTCTAATTCACTTTTTAAATTCAAGACTGGATATTGTTCCTTCGTGTTCAAGTTTGAATTGCTCCTTCATGTTCAGGTTTTGTAATATAAAAGAAAGAACAGTTTTACATAAAACCAGAACATGAATGATATAGATATAGTTGATATAGATATAGAATGATATAGACATAGATATAGATATAGAAATAGAATGATATAGATATTGAATGAACACATTCTATATCTATTCTAATAGTTAAAAAAGGATGGCATTTTAATAAATCTATATCTTAACATATATTTATTTGGATTATAACTTAATTAAATGTATATATCATGTAAATATGTATCAACAATTATATAATATAATTTTATTGATTGTGTATGATATAATATTAATAATTATTTAAATTAATATGATTTAGTTATTGATCATAAAATTTAGCTCTATCAAAAATATAGGAAGAAAAATGTAGATAGAAAAGGGTTTGATTTGTTTTACTCAGCATTACTCAGGCATTATCCTGGTTCTACAATGAAAAATTACTCCTGGCAGTATATGGATAACAATATGGAATGATAGGAATTGAACCTATAGTTCCCTTTGTAAAGAAAAGTGTCTAAGTGCTGGACTGTAGCTTTAGTACCCCTATTTTTACGCTTTTCTTCTTTTAATTTTTGGACCACATCTAGTGGTGTTCAGTGGTTACACCTGGCTGTATGCTAAGAAGTTACACCTTGCAAGTTCAAGGAATCATATGGGATGCCAGGGATGAACCAGGCTGGCTGTGTGGAAAGCAAATTCCCTACCCACTGTGCTACCTCTCTGTGTTTTTAAGTTATATTGTGAGCCTAGAGTTATTCCATTTTCCTTAATAAAGAGCATTGTGTTGTGACTCTATTTAATATTCAGAAAAATGGTTTATTTCTAAATTAATTTGTAGTCTTAATTTACATATTTGTTTATATAAGCATGTTAGGATTGATTTTGATTGCTGATGCTATAAAATAATATACAAAATACCATTCTTTGAATATTGATTTTAATCCATAAAATAAAATACCTCACTCAGAATATGCTGTCTTAGTCATATTTATAATTTTATTAATATCTATCACTGATCCTTTATATAAGCCTCACAATGTACATTTAGATTAATGTTAATTCTATTTTCAGTAAAAGGTATTATCAATGTTTTCACTTTTTATTTTTAAAATTTTGCCTAATCAAACTCCTATGAACCATTAGAACCATTTCATGATTTGAAACATAATTACCACATTAATTTTATATTACTACATTAACTTTGGTTTAATAGTTGAAGCTGAAAGGATAGAGAGTCTAAAAGATAAGCCACAAATACCCACTGATTTCATGTTACTAGAAATGGTTGATACAAATACTCTATGTCTGGTGATGGGCAATATCTATTTGATCTAATATAATTGTATGTTATTTAATATGCGAGAGACTTGGACACATTTTCCTCCCTAAATGTTATTGATCATAATACAGAATAATGCTAAAATTGTCTGTATAGGATAATTAAATTCAATGACTATCGACAATAATCCAATGTTAAAGTATTTCAAAGTTAATAGAGATAAATTGTTCTTTTTGAATTGATCCATTAACTATTCTCCAATTAAACATGATGGTTGAACAGAAGGCAAAGAGCAAGTGATGATCATGGTAAAATTTAGCTTTGTTAATGAGGCCCTGGATTTAAATGTAGTTGACCAGGATTCAAACCCTGGTTCTATATATGAGTTATGGGGATTTGCAAAGAATGATTAATCAGTGTAGAGCCTGGAGTAAACCTTGACCATAGCCAGGTATGACTTCAGAATAGAAGTAAACAAATAAGTAAACAAACATGCAAAACATATTCTTCTGCCCTAAGGTTCCAAAGCAAAGAAAGAAGCAAAAGGAAACAATCAAAAATATAAAGCAGCAGCAACAAAACCTGAATTATTAAGTGAATAAGAATTTTCCAAACAAGTTAAAAACATGATTAGCAATTAGCAATATGCTCATAATGTCTTCCTTTTTTTTTTGTTTTTGTTTTTGTTTTTGTTTTTGGGTCACAGCCGGCAGCGCTCAGGGGTTACTCCTGGCTCCATGCTCAGAAATTGCTCCTGGCAGGCACGGGGGACCATATGGGGCACCGGGATTCGAACCGATGACCTTTATGCATGAAAGGCAAACGCTTTACCTCCATGCTATCTCCCGGGCCCCAATGTCTTCCTTTTTTATGGTCACTATGTGAATTGTCCAAAACATTTTACCAAAGTACATCTTTCCAAAGGATTGGGGGGAAAAAAAACCTCAGAGATGAGAACAAAAAAATTAAATAAAAAATTTTTCCTCATCATACACTCTTTATCCTAAAGAATGGTATAAAATGTAGAAATTTGAAAAATATTTTAATTATCCCCTTTGTTATTCTTAAGAACATTGCTGGTTCTGCAAAAATCAAGATCAACTCAACACATATGTTTTTGTAAAACCAATTTTACACATGCAAAGTGTGAGAGATAATGCCATAAAATAGGAGAAACTTTTTTATGATCTCCCACCAGTAATCTCATTACTTTCATTACCAAATTGAAGCATTTAATGCAGATTCCATGAATACAAACTAAAGAGAAAGATGACAAGGCACAATGCACTTATTTGGCCAACTTCTTCCTTTCATATTATGCATTACAAATTATACTCCCAAAATTTAACCTCTTAAAATAACGACCTTCTTTCTTCAGTTTCTCTGGGTCCCCAAAATGCTACATCTAATAATGATGTGGTCTAAGGACCTCTCACAGTCACAGAAGAAGCTGGGATTATAGTAATTTCAAGGTCTAACTGGAAACATAATAAATAGTTCTAACCTAACTGTGGAGGCTGCTAGCAGGTTTCGATTTCTCATGATTATTGGAGCTTTGGTATCAGTTCCTCACTGTTTGTTGAAGACACTTGCATTATGACAATCTTTCAAGAGCTCAAAGTGTAACACTGAACAAAGGAAAAAAAAAAGAAACCACACAAGAACTAACCCCTCAAAGTAAATCCCACTCATTTTCTGTTTTCTCTTCATTAGCAGAAAGTCACTAAACCAGACCCACATGTACAAATCAGAGGGCGAGATCATGGAGAAAAGACTCATGACTCTAACATTTAACTATCTGAAAGACTTTCTGACTTTATTGTCATCTAGTAACTTCACATCTTTTAATCATAAAAGATGATATCGTGGGTTAGCAAAGCATTTGCTCAACTTGAATTGCATTATTCAATAGTTATATTGATGTAATTATATCCCTGGAAGGTTTGATTATCCACAGATGGCTTGACCCTGATCTACAATCTTGTGGTAGACTGGGAGTTCAGTGGGCCTGGGAATATATTTTTTTCTTACCCCATATGCATTTTAATTCATTTGCTGAATTGAAGGGGTATAAATGACACGTGACTGGTGTTACTATTATTTTAAAAACTACCCTGATTGTATGCATTTTATTTATTTTTATTTATTTATGCATTAAAAGCAATTATAATTGAAGACGGTGATATTTTAAATTAATACATTGATTAATTTGTGTGGTTTTTGGTAACATAGCTTATAGATTCTAAGTGGCATTCACTAATCCATTACTTGCATAAATCAAGATATCTGATTTTTCAAGACATAATTGTATATTTTTGAGACTGCAAGTAGTCCTTTCTACTGTATCATATATATTACAGGAGATTGAAACATTCAAATATTCTTTTAATATGCTTCTCTTGAGAATCATGTGAAGGTTAAAAGCAATCATTTTATTAATAGACCTGTGAGAATAAAATGATTGATTTAAGGATTGCCAATAACTGCAATAATGATTCTTGAAAAGACTTTCTTTGGGGACATTCAAATCACAAAAAAAAAAAAATCAGACACAGCAATTGTTTATTTTTCATTCTAAGTCACAAACTCACAGCTGGGATCACTTCAGGAAAAGAAGGAGCTATAAATTTCAAGGACTTTTTTATTTTCTTACCCTGGTTTGAATGCAAGATGCTTAGAACCATTGTTCACTTGAATTCCTTTAAAACAGATTCTAGATTTTAATTTCAGACTTATGGGTAACATTTGAATGAATATCTTCTACTTCATCCTGTGTAATAAAGATTTTCCATTTATGCCTTCTTAGAGTGATCTTTAGCAATTAAATAAATACAATGCGATTTGCTTCTGAATTTATATCGGCTCACTTTTGCTGTTTGTTTTGTGGTTTTGTTTCTGGGGTGTGTGTGTGTGTGTGTGTGTGTGTGTGTGGGTGGGTGTGTGACACTCAATGGAGTTCCAGGGTTCCTTTTGGGTACCAAATCGGTTGCTGCGGATCAAACTCTAACCGTCGAAGTACACAGCAAGATTGCTAGTAGATGTACTATTGCTCTCACCTTTTGTTTTCTTTATTTTGATACTGCTACATCTGGAAGTTCTCGGGGACTATTTTTTTTCTTTTTCTTTTTGTTCTGTTTTGGTTTGTTTTGCTTTGGTTTAGGGCCACAGCCGGTGACACTCAGGAGTTACTCCTGCTATGCACTCAGAAATCGCTCCTGTCTTGGGGGAACATATGGGATGCCGAAGATTGAACTTTGATCCGTCCTAGGTTATAGCACATTGCAAGGCAAATGCCCTACTGCTTGCACCACCGCTCCAATACTTACTTGACTATTTTTAATGTTTTTTAATCAATTTTTATTGTGACTTTCAGTCTACTACGTTTATGCACAGCAGGAATTATTTTTTTATCACACTGAATTTTTCAATTCTGGGCCCCTAAAGGCCCAAAGTAAGGTTGTATATGCCTTATAATGGGCTTCTTTATTTATTTATCTTTTTTTGTTTGTTTGTTTGGTTTTTGGGCCACACCCAGCGGTGCTCAGGGTTTATTCCTCCTGGCTTTCTGCTCAGAATAGCTCCTGGCAGGCACGGGGGACCCTATGGGACACCAGGATTCGAACCAACCACTTTAGGTCCTGTATCGGCTGTTTGCAAGGCAAACACCCTTGTGCTATCTCTCCGGCCCCTTATCATGGGCTTCTTTAGTGTGCTACATTGCTTACTGGCCAATAGAATTTGGGAGCTGTGAGGTTTCTTTCTAGAAGATGGGAAAACCATTCAGAAAATATCTTGCATCTCACCCTCTAATGCAGTCACCTTTAAATTTCAGAATTTCAACATAGAAACTAGGGCTGCTGAAAGTGGAGTCAGTGCACATTCAAGAACCACACCAGACACTAAAATGTTTCTTGGCATCTCCAGGACTATGTTCAGTATCTGTGAAAGAGAATAAAAATAGTAGTGCCACTTATCTTAGTTTTCCTAGTTGTAGAAGTCTATAACTGACAGACTGCCATGAGTCTATAGTCAAAAATGGAATCTTTTCTTTCTTTGAAGGCAGTTGAGCAGATAGTGGGGAGAGATGAAGCATTCCTTTATACTATATTAAACAAGTATAATGATAACAGAGCTAATTGCAATTTTTTTCTGGTATGAAATGACTTATCTTTCAGACAGTTATTCTAAAAAAGAATCATTATTTTACTTAAAACTTATAAAAGAATGTATCCTACCTTATATAACAAAGTACAGTGTATGAATAATTTGTAAAACATATTTGTTGATTAATTTTCATAAATATGAATATAACAATCAAATTTGAACTTGTTCCTGTAGACCTTGCTTTGTTCTGACAAGGAAATAAAATTCATTTTAAAATAATCAAGCATTTAAAAAAGTGGATTATACATGAATATAAATACGTATTTGTCATGCAACAAATTGCAAAACTACCGGTGCGTTTCTCAGTTGTATTTATTGGAGATCTTTTCAATATGGTGCCAGGGTCATTTTATATAAAGCAAAAAACAGGGGGGAAAGTATGAAAATTGAAATATTTGCCACGGGTACAAAAAATGCTTAAGGGATAAAGCTTAAGAAGAGAGAGAGAGAGAGAAGAAAATCAAATTTGCCTGATTCCAGACAAATCCCAGAAAATCTATAAGGATTATGATCTTCAGAGATACATTCTCTTGTTCACCATCAGACACTGAAGATGATTCCTTATAGTTAGTACTTATTGCAAGGGCCCAAGGCTGCCAGGGCTCTTGGGGCCGGGCCTCATACCCAAAGAAAGTGCCAACATGTAGCATATTGCCCACTCAGGAAAGAGAGAAGAGAAAGAAAAATCAAGTACACTTTTTATTCCTTCTGGAGTCTGAGGCCTTCTGCTGCTGCCTGGAGGTCTCAGAGAGAGGGAGAGAAAGATAGATGAAAATTCACAGGTTGGAGGTGCCCCGATGAGGCCGTGGTACAAAATAAGAAGAAAATGGAACAGATAAAAAGTAGGTAGTATCTCTCTGATGCTTTATCTCAACATAAACCAGCATTTGTGGCAGAATTAAAAATGCCCAAGGATACCCCTGACACTTTCCCAATTAAATAGATTTTCCCACTTCAAAAGTTTTTAATTTTATATTCAACCTAATTACAAAGTTATTTTCTTTATTTTTCTGTGTGTTTTTTTTTTTTTTTTTTGGTGGAGATCACACCCTGTGACGATCCTTGCTATGTGCTCAGAAATTGTTCCTGGGTTGGGGGACCATATGGAACACCAGAGAATCACACCATGATCAGTCCTAGGTTAGTACATGCAAAGTAGATGCCCTACCGCTCTACCACCACTCAGGCCCAAAAATTCCTTTCTAAAATGGGGAGGAATGAACAACACCCAACAGTGGTCAGGGCTTACTCTTGACTCTTTGTTCAGAACTGGATTATTTCTAGCAATTCTGGGAAGACCTCATGCAGTGCTGAGGATCAAAAATGGTACACTGCAAGCATAGCAAGTGCTTTACCTTTTCATATTATTTTTTCCTGCCTGAGGTTACATTTTTATGTAGAGTTACCCAGCAGCACATTTGTTTATGGGAACAAAAAATCATGATGTGAATAAATTAAAAGGTTTGTAATACTTGTATTCTCTTTGTAAGCCTCTAGAAATACAAGCATTTGCGACTTGTGTATTATAGTGAAATTATCATTTTCTTCTTATAAGAAGAAAAAAAGAAGAAAGCAACAGGAGAGAATAATTCTACTATTTCTCAGGCCAAAGATCTAATTTTGAGAAGATTAGGATTCTAAACTATGTACAAAGGAGACCTGTTGTTATACTAGCAGTACAATGGGCAAAGGGGGGATGTTTGTGAGGCAGGCTGGGAACTGGGGTGGAGGGGGGACAACACTGGTGGGGGGAATGGCCTTAATTCACTGTAACTATGTACTTTAAATATAACTGTGAAAGATTTAAAATTCACATTGCTCATAATAAAAATTATTTAATTTATAGGATTGTATTTCACTAATTGTCACATGAAGGTTTTTACTTGGTCTTTCCATGATATAAACTTGGGCTCATTTGGGCCTTCTGCTTTCAATGTTGTCTTTATTTGGGGTTATAAAGACAGGACAGGGGTTAAAACCATGCCTTGCCTAAAGTTTACCCATATTCAATATCTGGCATTATATACAGTTTTCTGAGCATTTGAAAAAAAATTGACCTCAGAACACAGACTTAGCATTAAACCCTGATGTGTGACTCAAATATTTTAAAAGATGAATTAGAATTTGCATCCTCGAAGAATATTCAATCAGATGACTAGATATCAAGGCACTGAACTGTAGAGAGGTTGCCTGGCAAACAGCCAGCACAAGTTCGATTTCAGTACAGATAGGGTCCTCCACATCCTGTCAGGAGTGATTCCTGAACACATAGCCAGGAGGAATCCCAGTTTACAGCATGGTGTGACCCCCAAATGCAATCCAAATCTAAAACCAAAAAGAAGAAGAAAGTTTCAGATACCAAGGAATGGAAGTTAGTCTACAGAACTGCACTAAGAATTGTCTGTTGGCTCAGAATAGAGATTAAAATTTTGGATTGCATAACCAACGAACACAGAGTTCAAGGCTCACTTCTCAGTTTCACTTGATTTCTTGATCATCATCAGGTACAACCCTGGTGGACCCCCAACATTAGGGAGGAACCCAAAATATACTTTTCTCTGTATTTTGTTTTTGGTAAAACAATGGGTCATAATTCACTTGTAATAGAATCCGTGATGAGCAACACAGGAACAGATTATAGGTTAATAGAATTCAATTTTCTGAGAAGCAAACTTTGAACATTGCAAGATCATAAAAATTATGGTGACACTTTCTCCATGAAGAGACTTTTACTACAGTTTCATTTATAAACCTATTAGAGCACAATATAATTAGGCTTAAGAACTCACAGTTTTGCATTATTGCTAATGCTAATTATTTCTCACTAAAAGTTTTAGTATTTGGAAAAGATGGTTGTATTAATTTTATCCATAAGTGAACTTTTAGTCATTAGACTTTAATAATATTCCTGCTACTAGTTCTCTTCTTTCCTTCTACATTTGTCTTCATTTTACTATTAAATAAGAGCTTTTAAATATATAAATGTAGAAATTCAAAAGGGCACAGTCTTTGGACTATTTTTTCTTTCTAAAAACTCCTAATATAGTTTTGGGATTTCTAAACTCTACTATTTTGCAAACATTTTTATCTCAGTCTCTAAACTAACATCTCACTCATCTTGCATATTCTTTTTATGTTCAAGTAAGTTGATAATAATTTATTTGTTTCAGACACAAAATCCCCATACTCCTGGAAAATAACTCAAAGAGATAAAGGGCATGGTTGCACATGTCAAGTCTCCAGCTTACTACCCAGCACTACATGATACCCTTTAAGCACACCTGAAATAACATAGGGCTAAAAAACTGCTTTAATTATGTCCACATCTGGAATTCAAGGATGACCCTTAGGTGATATTGATTGTGATGATAGGGATCAAATTCAGAGATCTTCATTGTTCAGACGGTCCCTAGATACAGTCATAAAAAGAACACCCCCTTTCCACCACCAGTGTCAGCTTTCTGTCTCCTCCGCCATCCCCTGCCTGTAACTACAAACATGTTTGAAATCATGGAAGTTAAACAAATATATTATTTAAAAAATAACTACAAAAAATGAAAAAAAAATTAAAAAAAAGAAAACTTTGTAAATTAAGGTTTATTTTTTGCGGGGGGGGGGGGGGATCACACCCGGCAGTACTCAGGGGTTACTCCTGGCTCCATGCTCAGAAATTGCTCCTGGCAGGCACGGGGGACCATATGGGGCACCAAGATTCGAACCGATGACCTTTTGCATGCAAGGCAACCACCTTACCTCCATGCTATCTCCCGGGCCCCACTGTAAATTAAGTTTATAGATATATAAAATATTTTCATGTTTTTATTCTGATATATAAAATATATTTCTGCTATTATAACTTACATTGTACTTATTAGCTATCACTATATTAATATGAAATTAATAATGTATGAATAATAGTTTAAACAAAATGGTCCCAAGATGCAGAATTCAAATAAATCTCTTGGTAATTAAGGTAGACCAATGGGAAGTTATATAAAATTTATAAAAACAACTTCAGCAAAAATAAGAAATGCGATAGCTTGTTACTACTTTACCCTCAATTTGGAAAATTTACATATAATTATTACAGTTACAAATATTTTAGTTGTTTTTAAATTTGTATAGGTATAAAATGAATCTTTTCTGCCTATTACCAGGCTGATATATTTTTATTTTTTTCTTTTTTTTTATTTAAATAACTTTTTTTTTTTTTTTGGTTTTTGGGTCACACCCAGCAGTGCTCAGGGGTTACTCCTGGCTCCATGCTCAGAAATTGCTCCTGGCAGTCACAGGGGACCATATGGGGCACCGGGATTTGAACCGATGACCATTTGCATGAAAGGCAAATGCCTTACCTCCATGCTATCTCCCGGGCCCCATTTAAATAACTTGATTACATTCATGATTGTGTTTGGGTTTCAGTCATGTAAAGAATACCACCCATCACTGATGCAACATTCCCATCACCAATGTCCGAAATCTCCCGCCTCCCCACACAACCCCCGCCAGGCTTTCTATTTCCCTCGTACATTCTCATTATTAGGATAGTTAAAAACGTAATTATTTCTCTAACTAAACTCATCCCTGTTTGTGGTGAGCTTCATGAGGTGAGCTGGAACTTCCAGCTGTTTACTCTTTTGTGTCTGAGAATTATTATTGCAGGAATATCTTTCATTTTTCTTAAAACCCATAGATGAGTGAGACCATTCTGAATCTTTTTTGCTCTCTCTGACATATTTCACTAAGCATAATAGATACCATGTACATCCATGTATAGGAAAATTTCATGACTTCATCTCTCCTGATAGCTGCATAATATTCCATTGTGCATATGTAGCACAGTTTCTTTAGCCATGCATCTGTTCAAGGGTATCTTGGCTGTTTCCAGAGTCTTGCTATGGTAAATAGTGCTGCAATAAATATAGGTGCGAAGAAGGGATTTTTGTATTGTATTTTTGTGTTTCTAGGGTATATTCCTAGGGAGTGGTATAGCTGAATTGTATGGGAGCTCGATTTCCAGTTTCTGGAGGAAGCTCCATATTGCTTTCCATAAAGGTTGAACTAGATGGCTTTCCCACCAGCAGTGGATAAGAGTTCCTTTCGCTACACATCCCTGCCAACACTGCTTGTTCTCATTCTTTGTGATGTGTGCCAATCTCTAGGGTGTGAGGTGGTACCTCAAAGTTATTTTGATTTGCATCTCTCTGGTGATTAGTGATGGGGAGTATTCTTTCATGTGTCTTTTGGCCATTTGTATTTCTTCTTTGTCAGAGTGTCTGTCCATTTCTTCTCCCCATTTTTTTATGGGATTAGATGTTTTTTTCTTGTAAAGTTCTGTCAGTGCCTTGTATATTTTGGAGATTAACCCCTTACCTGATGGGTATTGGGTGAAAAGTTTCTCCCACTCAATGGGGGGCTCTTGTATCCTGGGCACTATTTCTTTAGAGGTGCAGAAGCTTCTCAGTTTAATATATTCCCATTTGTTAATCTCTGCTTTCACTTACTTGGAGAGTGCAGTTTCCTCCTTGAAGATGCCTTTCGTCTCAATGTCCTGGAGTTCTTTACCTATGTGTTGTTCTATATATCTTATGGTTTTGGGTCTGATATCGAGGTCTTTCGTCCATTTGGATTTTACCTCCATACGTGATGTTAGCTGGGGATCTAAGTTCAATTTTTTGCAAGTGACTAGCCAGTTGTGCCAACACCACTTGTTGAAGAGACTTTCTTTGCTCCATTTAGGATTTCTTGCTCCTTTATCAAAAATTAGGTGATTGTATGTCTGGGGAACATTCTCTGAGTATTCAAGCCTATTACACTGATCTGAGGGCCTGTCTTTATTCCAATATCATGCTGTTTTGATAACTATTGCTTTGTAGTACAATTTAAAGTTGGGGAAAGTAATTCCTCCCATATTCTTTTTCCCAATGATTTCTTTAGCTATTTCTAGGGTGTTTATTGTTCCAAATGAATTTCAAAAGTGCCTTATCCACTTCTTTGAAGAATGTAATGGGGGGGCGGGTGGTGGCGCTGGAGGTAAGGTGCCTGCTTTGCCTGCACTAGCCTAGGACGAACCGCGGTTCAATCCCCCGGTTTCCCATATGGTCCCCCAAGCCAGGAGCAACTTCTGAGCGCATATCCAGGATTAACCCCTGAGCGTCACCGGGTGTGCCCCCCCCCCAAAAAAAAGAATGTAATGGGTATCAGAGGGATCGCAGTAAATCTGTACAATGCTTTGGGGAGTATTGCCATTTTAATGATATTAATCCTCCCAATCCAGGAACAGGTTATGTGCTTCTGTTTCTGCTTGTCCTCTCTTATTTCTTTGAGCAGAGTTTTATAGTTTTCTTTGTGTAGGTCCTTCACATTTTTAGTCAAGTTGATTCCAAGATATTTGAATTTATGTGGCACTATTATGAATGGGGTTGTTTTCATAATGTCCATTTCTTCCTTATTACTATTGGTGTATAGAAAGACCATTAATTTTTGTGTGTAAATTTTGTAGCCTGACACCTTGCTATATGAGTCTATTATTTCAAGAAGTTTTTTGGTAGAGACTTTAGGGTTTTCTAAGTAGAGTATCATGTCATCTGCAAACAGCCAGAGCTTGACTTCTTCCTTTCCTATCTGGATTCCCTTGATATCTTTTTCTTGCCTAATCGCCAAAGCAAGGACTTCCAGTGCTATGTTGAATAGGAGTGGTGAGAGAGAACAGCCTTGTCTTGTGCCAGAATTTGAAGGAAAGGCTTTCAGTTTTTCTCCATTGAGGACAATATTTGCCTCTGGCTTGTGGTAGATGGCCTTAACTATATTGAGATAGGTTCCTTCCATTCCCATCTTGCTGAGAGTTTTGATCAAGAATGGGTGTTGCACCTTATCAAATGCTTTCTCTGCATCTATTGATATGATCATGTGATTTTTATTTTTCTTATTGTTGATGTTGTGTATTATGTTGCTAGATTTACGGATGTTAAACCATCCTTGCATTCCTGGGACGAAACCTACTTGATTGTAGTGGATGATCTTCTTAATGAGGCATTGAATCCTATTTGCCAGGTTTTTTGTTGAGGATCTTTGCATCTGTATTCATCAATGATATTGGTCTGTAATTTTCTTTTTTGGTAGCATCTCTGTCTGGTTTAGGTATCAAGATGATGTTGGCTTCATAAAAGCTATATGGAAGTGTACCTGTTTTTTAGATTTCAGGAAAGAGTCTTGCCAGGATTGGTAGTAGTTCCTCTTGAGAGGTTTGAAGAATTCATTAGTATATCCATCTGTGCCTGGGCTTTTGTTTTTGGGCAGTCATTTGATTACTGCCTTAATTTTCTCAATAGTGATGGGTGTGTTTAGATATGCTACATCCTCTTCATTCAACCATGGAAGATTATAAGAGTCCAAGAATTTATCCATTTCTTCCAGGTTCTCATTTTTAGTGGCATAGAGTTTCTCAAAGTAGTTTCTGATTACCCTTTGAATCTCTACCATATCAGTAGTGATCTCTCCTTTTTCATTCCTAATACGAGTTATCAAGTTTCTCTCTCTTTCTTTGTTATTTTTGCCAGTTGTCTATCAATTTTGTTTATTTTTTTTCAAAGAACCAACTTTTGCTTTTGTTGATCTTTTGGATTGTTTATCGGGTTTCCTCTTCATTGCTTTCTGGTTTGTTATTTCCTTCTGCCTCCCTATTTTTGGGTCCTTTTGTTGATATCTTATGTAAACTAAGGTAAAAAAAAGCAAGCCATCTTAAAACCAAGGGAATTAGTATCTTTTCTTACATTTCTGTAAAAAACTTACAGCATGTTTTTTGAGGTTTCAGAGATGTTTGTGTTTTGTTCATACAGACTATAAATATCATACACTACATAAAATGTTTTATAAACTTAAAGTTTCTGATGTTTCAGGCTACTTTAGACATTTTTAAGTTATCCCCAATGTTATTGTGTTTCTTCTTTCTTTTTTGAACTCAAGGTGAGATGACGTGGTTAAAATACTGTCTATGTTTATGCTTTTCCTGTCTCCATTGCTAACCTTCCACCACCACCAAAAAAATATGACAGTCCATCATTGCCCAATGCCTCTTAGACTCCTTATCTTTCTTTTACCTCCCTTTCAATTTCCTTCCCCTTGATAATCAAAGTTTCTGAAACTCTAAATCAAGGGCTTGTTTTTTTTTTTATTATATTATATTCATGAATTAGTGATATCTCATTATCTGTCATTTTTTGACTTGTTTTCTAACTTTGTCAAGTTGTAGCACAAGGCAACATCTTTTTATATTTGTGTAGAATTTAATCACATACAGTTGAGTAATATTCAACTATATACATATTACTCTTTCTTTTTTTTGGGGGGGTGGGTTTTTGGAGCTACACTCAGATGTGTTCAGAACTTACTCCTGGCTCTTGAGTCAGGGATCATTGTTACAGGGCTAGAGAAACTATAAGAAACGCTAGATATTGAACCCCAATAAGTTACATGCAAAGCAAGCACCCTACCGGCTGTACTATTGTTCTGACACCTAAAATGTATATATTTATACCACAAGTTATTTTTTATTAATATATCAGTGCATAAAGATCTTTTTCCATATATTAGCAGCTGTAAATGGTTCTACAATAGACACTGTTTGTATGTCTTTTCTAGTTAATATTTTTGTATTCCTGGGCTAGATGCCAAACACTAGAATCACGGTGTCATACTTAAAAATCTGTTTTTAATTTTTTTGAGAAGTCTTTAATACCATTTTCTATAGCAGCTAAACCAGATGCCCATGTAGATATGTGCTTTCCTTTGACATCTCTACTATTCTCAATGGTGTTGAGATGAAATTCACTATTATTTTATTTGCATATCCCTAATAACATCTACACTTTCAAAAACCTTATCCATCTAATTAGGAAGGATCTCTTAATTTCATTTCCCTCTTTTTATGTTTTTCTTAGCAAGCATTATAGTGCTTTATATGTCTTTGATGGTAGGCCTTTTATGATCTCTGATGTGTAATTACTTTCTTTGAGTATCTTTCTGAAAATATATTTTTATTTTGGCACTAGTTTCTCTATACAAGAAAAAAGTAGATATAGTTCCACTTGATTATTTTTATCTTTGCAAATAGAATTGAAACTTTGAAGTAACCTTTGAGGTTGATATCATGGAGAATCTCGCCTATCTTGCTCTTCCCTCTTATGTCTTTGTTGTCTGAGAAGGTTTGTGGATTGCCTCACCTGTAGTCATTTTCAGGCAGACATTAATTAATTTTATCAACTTCCAAGGTATTGAATGTCAAAATCAGAGAGTTTGAGCTGAGTGTGGTCAACATTAGCTATTTGAGGACTGCAGAATTTACTAACTGTGGAGACAATTAGAGTGGAGCCAAAATGTCTTTAATGCTGGGTTTTAGCATGGAAGTAAGGCATTTGCCTTGCATGCAGAAGGACAGTGGTTTGAATCCCAGCATTCCATATGGTCCCCAAACTTTCCAGGAGTGATTGCTGAGCATAGAGCCAGGAGGAACCCCTAAGAGCTGCCAGGTGTGACGCCCCCCCCCAAAAAAAAATAAATACCCTAGATGGGCCAGCAAGGTGGTGCTAGAGGTAAGGCATGTGTCTTGCAAGTGCTAGCCTAGGACGCAAGATCCCATGGCATCCCATATGGTCTCCAAAGCCAGGACCAATTCCTGAGTGCATAGCCAGGTGTAATCCCTGAGTCCAGGTGTGGCCCAACACAAACAAAAAAGGAATACCCTAGATGCCAGAACTCATATATTTGATAGTTCTGAAGAGCAGATATGGGTCTGTGTATTGTTAGATTGATGTCTGCCTTCCCTTTTTTCTTTGATTTAGATGCTAGTTATATTTTTAATTTTTTTAAAAATTTATTTAGGGATGTTGGTTTTCAATTCTGAGGGTGAGAGGGAGTGCTTGGTGACAAGCTGGTCAGATATCAAGTCCACTCATCTGGTTCTGCTTCCACAAAGGAATAGGTTTGTTTTGATGTGTTTCCTGGAGAACCTGGTGGACAGAACTATATTAAACAGTCACTTTGGTTGTGTTTCCATGAACCCAATGAACTCAGCCAGGGTAGACTTGCAAGTTTGACAGTATGCCTACAGTCAGTGGGCTAAATGGTGCTAAATTACCACATTGGACTGTGAGCCTCTGTTTCACTGAGTTGTTTGGGACTGAAGAGCTTTATACAGAGCTATCACATTCTATATGTGATATGGACAGGGTGAAATGGCAGTTTTGACTGAGCACATATGCACATCAAAACTCCAGGAACAGTTTGGCTGTTGATCTGATGCATATTTGTAGTGCTGGAAGAGCCCTCTTTTGCTGGCACTGTCACCTTAATCTGCACTAACCCTCACCAGGGGTCTTCTTCTTCCATATTGTATTTTGATTCAGTTCTCTGGTTCCTCCAACTCTCAGAGTTCCATTGGCAACTGTTTTTTGCAGCTACTCAGTGACTCCCTGTTTTTCTTCTCTACAATTTCTTCCACCAATCTCTCTTCTGCATGATTAAGGTTTAGGGAAGTTCCCTGTAGAAAATAATATTCTCTCTCCCTAGTTGCTTAAAGGAGTACTGTGTGTGTGTGTGTGTGTGTGTGTGTGTGTGTGTGTGTGTGTGTGTGTGTGTGTGTCTTTCTCTAACTTCTAGGCTCCCTTCTCTTAATTTCTCGTCTCTGATTGCCTCCACAGTTAGTAAATTCTGCAGTCTCTAAATAATCTTGTCATTCACATCTTTCAATTTTCTGCTATTTCATAGATTTGTACAATCAGTTTTTCAAATCTAACTTTCAATGCGTACTTTAACTTTAAATCTTTTCTCATCTGTGACTTTTTTAACATTTTTAGATTGTACATTAGAATATGGTACACTAGATGCATACCATTTCCTTTAAAATGCACTTTGTATTTTTGCTAAACTTTTCTTTTTCCAATCAACCAATTATTTTCCTCTATTTGTTTATTGCAATTCTTTTTTTTTTGTGAAACTTACTTCATATTTTTTGTTCGCATAGGATCCTGTCTCCATTTTTCTAATTACTCAATCTATTTTTTTTTCAATACTAATTTTTTTGGGTAGTAGAGGTTTTCTTCTAAGAAGTATTTAGAGGTCCCTGGCAAACAAAGTTCCTTCTCTGGTTCCCTATAATTCATGCTCAATAGATTAAGACAGATGATCAAGTGGTGATGGGAAATAGTCCATTTTTTCAGTGCAACCTTCTTCGTGAGTATATTTTCAGTATAACCATAAACTCTTTCTTTTGAAATGTGGCAGCTTCCACTACACTGTGAAGTAGTTATCAGAGATTAAAACTTAAAAAAATAAAGGAATTCAAGTAAACTTTAAGTTATTTAACAATAGGAAATATGGCTTATATTTTCTGTGATATTTTTTCTGAGACAACGAGCATAGCACACTTGGGTCTTGGCTATTATTACTGGATCACTACTAAAGATAATACAGATGGTTTCTCCTCAGGAGTGGGAAGTTAGAGTATTATTTTTCCTATGGTGTTTATTGTAGGTTTATCTTTAAAAGAAAAACAAAATTACAAGGGAAAAATTTTTTATTCTACAATAAAGTATCTTTAAAATAAAATATTATTAATGCATATTAACCTATAAAAGGCAAAAAACCATTTTTTAGATTAATTCTTGTTCTTTTATAAAATTTGATTAATTCTTGTTCTTTTATAATAAATATGACATTCTTTTCTTCTATGTATTATATTTGGCTCTATTTTTGAAGCATATGTCATACCTTTGTTTTCTGTGTGATCATGTCTACAATTTTCAAACATTGACTATTGTTTTCATACATGTTGCATCAATAAGTAGATCATTAAATTTTTTAACTTTCAACATTGCTATAATGTAGCATTTTAAAACTTTAAATATGATTTATTTTTGTTATAACTGGTAAAAACTAAAACAGGATATATTTTTTCTTATAAATAAAAATATACGGGGCCGGCGAAGTGGCGCTTGAGGTAAGGTGTTTGCCTTGCAAGCGCTAGCCAAGGAAGTGGTTCGATCCCCTGCATCCCATATGGTCCCCCAAGCCAGGGGCAATTCCTGAGTGCTTAGCCAGGAGTAACTCCTGAGCATCAAACTGGTGTGGCCCAAAAAAAAAACAGAAAAAAAGTAAAAAAATAAATAAATAAATAAATAAAAATATACAATACTTACTTACAATTTTTAATTTAATTTGATTTAAACAAGTATCTAATCAGTGAGTGATATGATAATGACAAAAACTGAGTCCAAAAGAAATATAAAAAAAATAAATCATCAATGCTCTAGGATCCAGAGTGTTAGTGCAGCAGTAGGCCCTTTGCCTTGCACATGGATGACCCGAGACAGTGGTCGGCAACCTATGGCTCACGAGCCACATGTGGCTCTTTAAACTTTTAATTTGGCTCTTCTTTGTGCCGGGAGGCAGCTCCAGGAGCCAAGACTGCTAGCCATTGTCAGTGCACGCCCTGTGTGGCTCTCAAAATAAATTTCAATCGTGGTTTTGGGGAGATTTGGCTCAGTTGAAAAAAAAATTGTAAGGTTGTCTTAGGACAAACCATGGTTCGATCCCCCAGCGTCCCATAATGTCCCCCAAGCCAGGAGTGATTTCTAAGTGCATAGCCAGGAGTAACCCCTGAGAGTCAATGGGTGGGGCCCAAAAACAAACAAAAAAACCAACAATTTTTTTATTTTAAAAAATAAATGAAGGCTTATTAAAGAATATTTTCTGAAGGAAAAAGACCAATAGAGTCAAGGAAAATAAAAATTTAAGCTTTCTATTTTTATATTTTATCCTCTGTGTCATTCTGGAACTTATACACAAAAAATGATTTATTTATGTTAGACTTATTTTTATTTGTACTTAAAGGCCACTGGATTTCATCAGTTTCTCAAGGCTAAATGATTGGATCATGCATAAATCTTTTTAAAAAAACATGTACAGCATTCTGAAGGTCTTAAGTTTAACAAAATTACATAGCTATTACTCTCCTCACTAGAAAATATGCTGTATTTCTATTACCAATCATATATTTTCTTTATGATATATTTCTAAATTTAAAATAAAAAAGCACAAGAATTATCTATGGAATTCAGTGTTGCATGAATGGAACAAGATCACTAAAATGAGTCTAAAATTACTCGCTTGAAATGAGTATTCAATAATGTTTTGTGAAATACGAAGAAAGGCTCCTTGATTTTAAAGAGTTTATAGTAACTTTCCATAATTTCATCTTTGGTAAGTAAAAAAAATTGTTTTGGGACCACACCCAGCTATGCTTAGGACTTACTCCAAGCTCTGATCAAAAAAGAGCACAGGCAAGTCTCTAGCTCTAAATTATACACCTGAGGAATAATTTTATTAGTATAATATTTTACTCTCCTTGTTAATACTTCATTTATGATTTCTTTTTTCTTTGTTTTTGGGTGGGTTTTTTGTTTGTTTGTTTTTGGTTCTTTTCTTTTGGGGGTGTTTGGGGCACACCCAGTGATGCTCAGTGGTTACTTCTGGCTATGTGCCCAGAAATTGCTCCTAGCTTGGGGGGACCAGATTGGACACTGGGGAATTGAACTGTGATCCTTCCTATGTCAGCCACATGAAAGGCAAATACCCTACCTCTGCACCACTACTCTGGCCCCATATAATTTTAACATTATTACCCACTTTACTACTCAGCAGAATGTGATATTGTAGTCCTTGCATATTTAAGGAGGAGAGGAATGGGTGTATATTTGCTTCATTGACCTATGGCTAGTACTTTTGTATATTTGCAACTATTTTTGTTCTGGTTTGGTTTCGGTTTTTGGGCCACATCCAGTGGTGCTCAGGGATTACTCTTAAATGTGCTCAGGAATCTATATAGGAGGCCAGGGATAAAACCTAGTTCATCAGTGTGCAAGCAAATGCCTCACCCACTGTACTATCTATCACTCTGGCCTATGCCTATCTCTTTTGAGAGCATTTAGGGCATAGAAACTATTTGAGTTTCCTAAAAATCACAGCTAATTTATCTCTGCCATATATTTCCTCAATTTTAAGAAATATGTTTAAGGAATATAGAATAATTATGCATGAATAAAAATCCTCTCTATTTTCATGAGATTCAATGCTCTTTCTAACCTAAGGAAAATCTCATAGAATAAAAGAGTAATATCACATAGAATAAAAGAGTAATATCAAGGGGCTGGAGTGATAGTGCAGCTATAGGGAGCTTGCCTTGCACTCAGCTGACCCAAGGATGGACCTGGGCTCGATCCCAAGCATCCCATATGGTCCATCAAGCCAGGACTAATTTCTGAAATTATAGCCAGGAGTAATCCTAGAGCATCACTGTGTGTTGCCCCCATAAAATATCTATTTGTAGTAAAATCATAAATGATTAAGTAAAATAATATTTAATTATAAAACATCAAATGAAATCAGTGCCTGAAATATTAGGATAACTTTATCTATTATTATTTTATCTATTATTATATTATTTTATATTATATATTATATTATTATTTTATCTATTATTATGACTAAGACAAAAGAATACTTGGGTGCTTATTGTCTATCATCCCATAGTCACACTTTTTTTTGCTTTTTTGTTTTTTGGGCCACACCTGGTGATGCTCAGGGCACTGCACTCAGAAATCTCTCCTAGTTTGGGGGGACCATATGGGATGGATGCCTGGAGATTGAACCATGACCTAGGTCAGCTTCATGCAAGGCAAATGCCCTACAGCTGTACCACCTCTCTGGCCCCATTAAGTCATACTTTTTCATTCTTATGAAACACCCAAGGATGCTCATAGACCATTCCTGACTTAATACTTAGAAAACACATGGCAATGCTTGGGTGGGGGACCCCAGATTTGGTACTCAGGGTACCATTTAATCCTTGTGATCAAACCTTGGCTGTAGGATAAAAATATTGACATTAGTTTTTCTTTTTATCTCTATAGACCAAATATTACCATTTTAAATGTATATTTTAATTTAAACATTAATTTTATACAAGTAATATTTTTTCAGAAAAAAAGGTAAAAGAAAAAGTGGTATATGAAAAAAGCTGAGGTATAAAGAAACAAACAATTTTGACCACAATGCATCATTCAAAGAAAAAAGGAAACTTAATTCTCTTTAAATATAAGGCTAAGAAATGGGCCATTAAAACTTTTTGGACTTAACTGACTCAATTATCTTTAAGTGAATCATTTTTGATAGCAAGAGATATTTCATTAACTGATGAATTAGGCCTAAAATATTAAATCTGTTGTTAAAGAACAATAAGTTACTCTGATCCATAGGTCAGAGGGGAAATCTAATATTAATATTTCAACACCTTTAGGGAAGAAGGTAAGTCATGGATCGGTCACAGAAGGCAACAAATAGCATCTATTTGGCTTTGTTTTCAACAGTGAATTTTTTTCTTCTAATTGATTAAACTTAATATTTTCAAATAAAATGTTAGAATTTCATAATTGAAACTATGTTTAAAAGTAATTTCTAAATCTACTGACAAATAATGTGGCATAAAAAGCCTTTATGTCTCAGAATCATATTCAGGTACAGTTGTTTGAGGACATGTGCATTCCAAAATATAACAATAGAAGGCCACAGTGATTCTTTTTTACACAGATCATAAATTAACACAAAATATTTTTCAATGAAAAGAAACAATAATGTCTGAAATATTCAGATGAAATATGCATCTATTAGTGTCTTTTGAAATGCTATGTTAGAATTAGTAGACATAACAAATGAAAGTATCCATTCCATATAATTATACAGAAAGTAAATGCATGCAGATCATATAATCAACATTATGCTGCATTATATATTATAGTTCTACTAGTTTCTTAGATAGTATTCCTTATTCATAGAAATAATGATATATCAGTTGTTCTTACGTACATTTCAGTTTTTAAATAAATGTATCTAGAAATGCAAAGTTATTTTTCATGATAAATACTTTGGCTTTTTCTTTTTGGATTCTGATTTTTGGTGCTTTATTGAAGAATGAAGAACTGAACCTATATCCATGCACACTAAATGACCACTTTCAGCTCTGTGTTAAGAAAGCCACTTTATGCTGTGAGTCATTCCCTGTGGTGCCCTAGGAACATCTGAGGCCACCAAGGCCTCTGTCTGGGAAGCATCTTTTCAGCACTTTAAAATCTTGTATACTGTATATCAGTATACAACTTGAGGGAAACTAAACTAAGTTTATTCATTTTTTTTTTGGCTTTTGGTTTTTGGGCCACACCTGTGATGCTCAGGGATTATTCCTGGCTATGCACTTAGAAATTGCTCCTGGCTTGGGGGACCATATGGGACGCTGGGGGACCGAACTTTGGTTCTGTCCTAGGTTAGTGCATGCAAGGCAAATGCCCTACCACTTACACCATCATTCTGGCCCCAAGTTTATTCTTAACTAAAACACCTGATACAATTTTCTTTGTGACTTAAAATCTACAGCATATAGATAATTTTTTAAAACAAAAGCACCTATTAAAATGATTGAGATTATAGCCCCACTTTCAAATTGATTCTCTTCATGATCGAGATAATTTAAATATTTAAATAAGAAACATGTATATTTGTTAAGTTGTTTTAGATATGCATATATTAATTTAATACTACCAGTTGTTAAAAGTCATAAGAAGTGGTAAATGGTTTGTGATTATGTAAGAGCAAAGAATAAATGAGATTAGCCTTTTAAGATCCGTAAGTCTATTGTGCAATTTTTAAAATGGTAATAAGCATATTTTGAAAGCAGAATGAATCTTACAAGGACTTTTTAGTTCATGTATTATTTTCATATAGTTTCAAAATATGTTATTAAAGAAGAGAAAATGATATATTAATGTATCTTTATGTATTAAGATATTGTTTTCCCCATCTACAAATAAACTATATAGGTTTCATTGTTCTAGTGTTTTATGATAACATGTAATTATTAATATAAGTTCTGCAATATACAGAGATATAAGAATCATATTATTATGCCTTTCCTTTATTTTTCTTCAACATATCTCCAAGGGCTTAAGGACATCAGAAAAAGATGTAGTTATCTTCCAGCATATAGAGAATAAAATTCCTTCTGATATTACTATTTTAT
Source organism: Crocidura indochinensis (assembly GCA_004027635.1). Classification (NCBI taxonomy): domain Eukaryota; kingdom Metazoa; phylum Chordata; class Mammalia; order Eulipotyphla; family Soricidae; genus Crocidura; species Crocidura indochinensis. The sequence continues at coordinate 5,985 of PVKC010006293.1, read as the reverse complement.
TTTATACAGAGCTGTTAGAACTATGAAGATAAAAGACAACATACTCCACTGAAATCATAACCATGCAATCAAAGCTTCACTTTCTACCTGAGATGGGCAAAAATAATCCCAAGGTTCGTTTCCCTAGAAACAAATAACAGTGATAGCCAGTTAGATAGCATAACTAACCATGCTCCTTTTTGCTAGTCTAAGCAAATAAAAGACTTTTAAATGCCTTTGTAGCCACTGGGGAAGATCAAAACATTTCACATTATTTGCCTACTTATTTTAAACAGAGAGTCCAATATACTGAAATCCCTTAGCCTAGAATGAGTAGTCATCCTTGAACTATCTGGAGAGTAGGTAGATAAATATTTAGTCTCTTAAAAGCTGTAAGATGTGATGTTGTGCTCTCCTCAAATTTAATAAATTAGTGCCTCAACACAATCCCTTTGCCCAGGGTGGGCGCAAGCAGTCAGTCATGAAGTAGGGGCTGATAGTGGAACTTCCAGAAACACAGCAAGGGGTTGATTAAAGTGAGCATTTTACCATCTGTGGTTATGTTATGCTTGGGATACTTCATATATCTGCAAAGGCAGCAGTAAATATGCCAACAGGGGCAACAGGTTTTTTTTTTTTTTTGAAGCATAAAATAAAGTGAAGCCAATCAAGCTAAAGCTATGGCTTAAATTCCATGAGTAAAAGGTTCATGGAAAAGAGCTGACTTTGGCAATCTAGGTGAATAGACTATCAAGGGCAGAAATATTATGCTAGAAAGATAATTCTTACTTGGAGAATTTATAATTAAAATTTTTAACTTCTAATATTTGTCCAATTAAATCAGTTATAGACATTTTGGCTGACAGTCAATTTTTACATTAGGGAGCAGTATTTTTTAAAACGGTTTGGCTAGAAATGTTGGCTCCAGCGTTTGATTTTATTTAAATGAGAAGCAAAATAAAAAAGGGAAAAATGGAGGACAAATTTTTGGAAAAAATCAGACATTTTGCTAAGAAATGTTGCAATTCATTGCATGATCTATTGATACTTAGAAGTTCTATTGATTCTGTAAAAATTTTCAGGAACCCAATTGTTATTATTATTTGTTTATAATATATTTGTTTAATAATAAGTATGTATGAGTGACATAGTTGGCACATATAGTTCATGTTACAGCCCTATGGGACTTTACTGATTTCCTGGAATTTAGACCAGGGGTTCCCAAACTACTGCCAATTGGCCACATGTGACCTGAAGAGGATACTTAATCTGGCCTGCTGGGTGTTTTTGCCACTACTGCCTGTCCTGCTTAGCGTTGGTCTTGTTCTGGGTCCAAGTCACATGTATGGGATGTGAGCCACACTCTCTGACTCCCTTCCTTTCTGTCTCTCAGTCTTGGACAGGGGTTCTGAAAATACAACCTACCAAAAACAGTCCATAGTTCCCATTGAAATTCTAGTACCTCTGTTGAATTAACTTCACTTGTTCTTCATTTCAAATATTGTATTTGTTCCCATTTTATTTTTTACTTCACAATAAGGTATGTGCAGTGTGCTTAGAAATTTGTTCATAATTTTTTTTAACTATAGTCTGGCCCTCCTATGGTCTGAAGGAAAGTGAACTGGCCTCCTGTTTAAATTTTTTGAGGACCCCTGTTTTAAACTATATCTATATAAATATCTCTATATGTGCAGTTAGAGATGTTGAATTTATTTAATGGAAAGATCTTATCTCGAAGAGGCATACAATCATCTTACCGTGTATAGTTCTTTTTCTTTGTAGTTATTAAGACACATCTCTTTCTATGTCCTATATAAATCTTACTTTACGTCTGTATGTATAAGAGAGCACACTCACTCCAAAATAAATGATTTTTGTTCTTTTCTTTGGTTTTGGGCCCACACCTGGAAGTGCTCAGGAAAAGATTTCAGATCTGTGCTCAAGGGACCCAGCAATGACAGGGATCAAACTGTGACCTCCTTGAATGCAAAACATGCACTTCAGTCGCACTTCAGTCTATAGCATTCTCTCTCCTTGTACTTCAAATATCTACCTATGAAAAAAATAATAATAAGCATCTGCTAAGAACATTTTTTTCTTTTACAGAAGAAAATGAGAATTTTTTTCTTATAGATATATATAGATATATATGGAATTGCTATATGACTTTTCTTTGGCTAGATTATTTTTCTCTATATATTTAAATCTTGTCTTGTCTCCTTTTGTCTTCTTTTCTATAATCTACTCTCCACTTTTCCCTCCCTCCCTCTCTCCTAGATGAGTTCCATATGCCAGAACTCACTGTTTCACAACATTTCACACCATAGAACACATATTAAGTTCCACAAGGGAAAATGGTGAGACTGTTAAAATCCTGTCTCCCCCTTTCTCAAACCATCTGGAGCACGACAGGAAAGCTGTGGGTCACAACTTATGTAGGAGGTTTTACACAATAAGATGTAATGTCTTTCATTTTATAATGAAACAAATGAGCAAATAATCAAAACCCTCCTTTTTCTCCATCTGTTCCTTCTACTCCTTTCCGTTCTCCATCATATCTAAAGTTTCTTAAATCATTTTATGCTTTTGCTTTTTCCCAACCTCTTCCTTAACACTCATTTACTCTTCAAAATTCTCCAATCAGCTTGCCTTCCATGAAACTGCCATTGTTAAAATCAACAAAACCCAATTTATTCTTCTCTGCCTTTTATTGGAAGGCTTTCTTCTTTGAACTTTGTTCTATCTTCACTCTTATGATCTCATTTTCATAGCTCTTTTAGCATTCCTGGTTGACTTCATAAGCCATTTTTGGTCATATTTTTATGTCTTCTTGCTGCTTTCTCTACCTCTATCCACCTGAGAACTATAGTAGCCCTTTTTTTGCCTCTTCTCTCATTCTTTCTCCAGAATTCATCTTATCTAGTCACATGGTTTTCATTACATTATATGCATTAATAAAATATAGTTAAATCCCCAGTCTCTTCTTTCTTCTCATTTGAATTTGAATGCTTTGCTGACATTTTAATCATAATGAGTTCCAGATTAGAATCTTAATTCCTTTGTTTCCTTAGTCTTACCCATCTAGGGAAACTTCTATGAAACAATGAATTTTGTTGTATAATTTAGTCATTTAGATTCCCTTTCTCATCACTCCCACAAGTGCACCCATGAATGTCAGTAATTCAATATTTCACACATAAATGTAGGAAGTAAATTCTTATCATTTTATTTTCTCTTTTCAATTTATTTTCTTTCTCTTATCATACTTCAGAATCTCATATCTCAGATAAATCACTGATATATGCTCCTGAAATGTATCCTTACCTCCCACTTTTCACCTCCAATCCTTATCCTCAGAAAAATAAAATGATAAATTTAAAGTACAGATTATATTATTCAATACACCTAAATAAAATAGTTGAATTAAGTGGCCTATATTGTGACATGAGTTTTAACATCCCAAATAATTTGGCCTCTAGATGTATGCCTCAACATACCCACTCACTTACAGATAGAAGCCTTGGCTTTCTTTCAATTTCTAATTTCTGTTATATAAAGTTCATTTCAATTTGTCATTCTTTTGCCTATAGTATTCTTCCACATTTTTCGCTCAATTGTTTCTTACTTATTGTAGAGGCTGAATTTAATCATGTTCTGCTCCTTTTTTTTTTTTTTTGGCTTTTCGGGCCACACCCATTTGATGCTCAGGTGTTACTCCTGGCTAAGCACTCAGAAATTGCCCCTCTCTTGGGGGGACTATATGGGACGCCAGGGGATCAAACCTCAGTCGTGATCTTTCCTTGGCTAGCGCTTGCAAGGCAAATACCTTACCTTTAGCGCCACCACGCCGGCCCCTCTGCTCCATATTTTTATTCCTGACATCAAATCTTGAGTTGCGGGGCCCGGGAGATAGCATGGAGGTAAGGCGTTTGCCTTTCATGCAAAAGGTCATCAGTTCGAATCCCGGTGCCCCATATGGTCCCCCGTGTCTGCCAGGAGCAATTTCTGAGCATGGAGCCAGGAGTAACCCCTGAGCACTGCCGGGTGTGACCCAAAAACCACACAAAAAAAAAAATCTTGAGTTGCTTATGCTCCTGTCATTCCCTCACAAAGCATACAATCATTTCATTTATTTATTATTACTTTAATTATACTTAAATAATTTATCACTCATAATTTTCCTTAAAAAGTAAAATATGAAAGGATAGGGATCACTTTTGCTCTTTATATAGAAAGATGGTTAAGTTAAATCATACATTTAGTGATCAATATTTGTTGAGTGTGTTTTCATTTCAATAATGTTAAGACAAATATATCATTTTATATCTTCTCCCTCAATATCCCATTAAAATATACAAAAATGTGGGGCCGGGCGGTGGAGCTGGAGGTAAGGTGCCTGCCTTGTCTGTGCTAGCCTAGGACGGACCATGGTTCGATCCCCCGGTTTCCCATATGGTCCCCCAAGCCAGGAGCGACTTCTGAGCTCATAGCCAGAAGTAACCCCTGAGCATCACTGGGTGTGGCCCAAAAACCAAAACCAAAAAAAAAATATATACAAAAATAAATCAAGGAAAACCTATGAATACTCTAGTTCTGGAGATATTTTCAACAACTATCTTAAAATATAAACAAAATACATCACTATCAAAGGTAGGCTAGAGTAATAAATTTACAATTTAACTTTACAACTTATACTAATTTAAATTAATTTACTATTTAAATTAATTATAAAAGAATTACAATTTAATGTGACTGAATTCTGAAACAGACTAATCATAAGCAGAAAGTTAAGTAAAGGAAACAAAAGCACTAAGTTTTAAACCTTATAAAGAACTATTGATTTACCAATCCCTTTACACTAGTTATGATGCATTTATAGAAAGACATTCAGTCAGTAACATAAACCTAATTAAAATATTAGTTTGATTTTATATAACAATTACAAAATCCATTTACAAATTTAGAGCTGATATTTTAAATCTTATTATTTTTGTCTTTTTTTGGGGGAGTTACAACAAAAGTGATTGATCAAGCCACAGATAACTGTATACAAGGCAAATGTATTATTTACTGTAATATCATGCCATTTCAATGAATTTCATCATATCAGATTACAATTACACTTGTGGGGCAGTTAGGTGCTTTCCAAAAAAATACTATAAATTTTGTCTAAAAACCTTAAAGCTACATTCCATTAATTAATTTTTACAAGTTCACAGAGATGATATTACATATTAATTATAGTTCATGACTCAAAAAGAAAAAGAAGTCAGAGAAAGTAAAGAATGTTGTAAATGTTTAAGTAGAGATATGTTAATCAGTGATTCAAGTTAAACACCTTTTGCATTATAGTTGAGAAAACAGATTTAGAATTTTTAGAGATTAAGAGTTCTACAAATATACAAATTTATTAAAAAGCAACAATAAAATGAAAGTAAATTAGGTAAATTGTTTATAATATAGGACAACCATTAAAGTTATAAAATGATGGAAGAACTTATAAGTACAGTACAATATTTTGAGGAAATAAAAGACATTTAATGATGAATATAATTTATTCCTTACTTGAATGATTAACAGAAAAAAATAGATTAATGAAGTTAAGACAGTTTTATTTTTTAAAGAGTTAAAGAGTTCTGAATATAATGAAAATGCAACTAATATTTAGTTCCATATTAGTAAAATTTCAGAATTAAAATTATTTAGATATTTCAAAATATTATACATTGAAAAAGAATATACCATCATAAAATTAGAATGTGAATCAAATTAATATATTAGCTAAATTAAATTTAAAATGTAAATAAAATTCTAAAGTAATAAAAATATTAAAATTTAAGTTCTATATTAAATCAAAAGTGTTATCAAATATGATGGAAAAATAGCTCATTTCAGACCTAAAGAATTATTTCCCAATATTATATAAAAAAACTAACTATAAAAAGCACCACTGAATGCTGCCGGAGCAGTGGCGCAAGTGGTAAGGTGTCTGTCTGCCTTGCCCTA
>PVKC010006292.1:0-31417 GCA_004027635.1 Crocidura indochinensis | reverse complement strand
AAAAAAAAAAAAAGAGGGTTTAGGTAGTAGCACTGAAGGAGCTTAAGAATGAGAGGGCCTGGGGCCCGGCGGTGGCGCTGGAGATAAGGTGCCTGCACTAACCTAGGACAGACCAAGTTTCGATCCCCCGGTTCCCCATATGGTCCCCCGTGCCTGCCAGGAGCGACTTCTGAGCGAATAGCCAGGAGTAACCCCTGAGCGTCACCGGGTGTGGCCCAAAAACCAAAAAAAAAAAAAAGAATGAGAGGGCCTGTAGGCACCTGATCAGAGAAGGGATAGAGGAGTCAGGGAAGGATGCACAAGGAAGCCTTTTTGTGCATGGAAAACAGAAAGAAATGACACATGAAAGCTTCCTACACCTCTTCTTTTATTTATTTATTTATTTTTTTTTGATTTTTGGGTCACACCCGGCAGTGCTCAGGGGTTACTCCTGGCTCCATGCTCAGAAATTGCTCCTGGCAGGCATGGGGGACCATATGGGGTACCGGGATTCGAACCAATGACCTTTTGCATGAAAGGTAAACGCCTTACCTCCATGCTATCTCCTGGGCCCCGAGATCTTTTTTTTTTTTTTTTTTTGGATTTTTGCTACACCTCTTCTTTATCAATTTTTTCCTATTGGGGTTTCAACTGAAAAGACTCCTACCAAACACTAATATTTTGTAGAATCCAGGCCTTTCTTCTGTACATAAACCTTTCACTTTCTATAGATACTAGGTAATGGTAAAATTTCCAAAATACAGCCTGGCTTAACAGGGGATGCTATTGGTCCCCAGTGCACGCACAGAAATAAAGATGAGAAATACTCCTTTACTTAGGCTAAAGGATGATAAATCTCAACATAGTGAAAAAAAGATCTCTGTTCTGAAAAATGTTTAAGACTTCTAGTTACCTTCCAATATGGAAAGGGCCTGGAAGTTGTCACTCCTTCCCTTAAAATAAGAAGAAAGCTGAACCACTGAAAAAGTCAATAACATTTTTCTTGGAGTCACTAAAGGTCTGAGATTGTAGGAAAAACTACCAGTCTAAATCTAGAGAGTTCCGAGGGAAACACAAAGACAACAGGGAAAACAAATCAAGGCTTTGGAGTGATGTGAAGCATTTGGCACCTGTAACTGTAATGGACATTACATAAAGCTGAAAAGGAAACTTTGTGGATATGCATCTGACACTAAGAGCCTAGTAATCACAGTTCCTGACACAGAATATCCAGATTTTTCCAAATGACTAGAAGGCACTTTTAAAGATGAAAATATATAGAGCCAAAAGAGTCATCACTGGACTCAGAGATAAATTTCAGTCCAATAACCAAGAACAACACCAACATTGCTAAGTCATATAGACAGTGCAATTCCTTGATGTAACATTATGGAAATAGGACTGGACTGTGTGGTCTTCCTTCCCAATACACCTAGCTTTAATATAACTTGAAAAAGCAGCAACATTTATTATACTGAAAGGATCTATAATATAACCTACAAAATCCTCTTCAGACCCATCAAGGTAAATAAAAAAAAAATTCTAGTGACTCAAAATCAGGGTTGACTATGAGATCTGATGTGATGTACCTGATGATCCCAAAACAGCAAAAGAACATGTTAAAAATAAGAAAATAAGAGGGCTAAGATGTCTCTCAAAATGCTGGAACATATGTCCTAACTTTGAGTCTAGGCACCACATTATGTTTCTCATCAGGCATCAGGGTGTTGTCATGGTAGATTCCAAGCACCATGCATGGGTATGGTCTCTATAAAAAAATGACAATAACATAGGGCTGAAGAGATAGGACAGTGAAGATTAATCCCAGCACTACAGAAGCACCATGAGTAATCCCTGAAAATAGAGCCAGGCGAAAGCCCTGCTTTACTTCAGGCATAACCCCCAAACAAACCAAACAGTAAGAATAACCAAGTAGATTATTCACATTAGTCAATAATTGATAATAGTAAGTAATATTCAGATTGTGGTTTGTTTTAAGTTGCATCATTGGTTCATTCATTGTACTAAATTTCAAAATCCCAGAATTATGGACATTGAATGCATAGCCATTAATATTTGCTTTTACCATTTTTATTTTTATTGACTTTTCATTGGTATACATTATGGTGGAATTTTAGAAGTTCAGTATCATATTTCTATGTTGGTTTAAGTTATTAAAATTTCAAAATTGAGTAATCATAAGCAAATATTTTTCTCTCTGGTCTGGACCCTAGTTTTCTCATTTGTTAAAGAGAGATAAAAATAAAAGTAAAAACATTAGGTAGCATTAAAATAAAAACAGGAATTCAAAACAATGTTTTACAGAATTAAATGAATGTGTGTTTCTTACCTGTAACAGTCTCAATACTATATAACAATACTGTATTCAAAGATGTTAAGATAAAAAAATGTTAAGTAAACAAATGAAGGCATATATCTTAAATGGGCATCTTTATTATCTGAGTCTAAGAATGATAACTATATGTTTTTCACTATGAAAGCAATCACAGAATATCATGATTTTTATGAGCATTTATTTAATACTATATGAGCAAATATGATGTGCCTGACTGTGCTCATCACTTCATAAGTATTAAATGCATTTACTCATTAATAGTTTATAATTTCTACTTTCTTTCCTTATAAAATGATCAATCACATCCATTTTGTCTATATCTATATTACAGACTGTCCCCCTGAACATACACTGCTCCCAAATATTTCATCTTTCCATGGTAGAAGCAGTTCCTATAGCTGAGCTACTAAAAGAATCATATTTCAGCTTCACTCTTGAAAACAGCAGTTGTACTTTCTGAGGAAAGATAGTTTCTAAGCTCTGGTATTTTCCTAGCCTATTACCTTCCAGAAATGAAGTGTCATACATAGAGAACTTGTTAGATTTACATCCTGATGATATGTGGGGCTTAGAGAGTCACAAGTAAAGAAGCAGCTAGGACTGCCTCCAGCTCCATCCCCTCTTCCTGACAAGTCTGCCATTTATGAGAGTCCTTCCCACATCCATTTTCCATGACTCTCAGTATATTCGTCTGTCCTGTGTCCTAATTGCTTTTTCCCAAGTCGAAGGTTTATCTTTGATGTCCAGCGAGGCAATTTGGCTGCCTATAATGGCTAAAGCTACCCAGAGAAGGAAAAATGAAAGTTCCCACCAAATAATGAGGCCAGACTATTGGGTGTCTCATATCCTGGATCCAAATGCAGACACCAAGGAAGGGATCAAAAAGAATTCCAACAATGGTGGTACTGTTCGAAGACATGACAGTAGACTGTGGTGACTTAGATTCAATGTCTATTCAGACATATGAGATCTGGTATTTTAAATAATCGGTCTCATAATATGTTGCCATGCCTGATGCTTCCACTATGACCGACATTGTGAAGAGTCTAGATAATTACCATAACAACATTTCCATTAGTTTTTCTATCACACTGTTTCTTCTTTTCCTGTATCTGGTTCAATAAATTGTCAAAAAAAAAAAAGCCTAATGTACTCAGGAATGGAGAGATAATACACTGGGCAAGGTGCTTGCCTTGCACTCAGCCAACCAAGTCTCAGTCTCTAGAATCCCATATAATCCTCCAATCCTTATCAGGACTGATTCTTGAGTGCAGATCCGGAAGTAACTCCTGATCATCACTGGGTATGGTCTCAAAACAAATATAAAAATATTCTAATGAACCTTATTCTACTTGAAGGAGAAACACTGCTATGGCCAGAAAATTTGACGGGCTAAATCAATGGCAACGTCAGTTTAATTCTACCTTCTACTATCACATCTATCCAATCCATCTCTATTTCAACATCCCTAACTCAAGTTCACTATCTACCTTTGCTGTACTCCTGCAATTCCTTCTTTATTGTTATCTTTGTGTTTAGTTTCATTTTCTTTTTTTTTTTTTTTGGTTTTTGGGTCACACCCGGCAGTGCTCAGGGGTTACTCCTGGCTCCATGCTCAGAAATTGCTCCTGGCAGGCACAGGGGACCATATGGAGCACCGAGATTCGAACCGATGACCTTTTGCATGAAAGGCAGACGCCTTACCTCCATGCTATCTCCCGGGCCCCTAGTTTCATTTTCAACAGAACATTTTATTTGATTTTATTTTTAGTGAAACAAGATGGTTTTTACTTAGAATAATAGAATAATATGACAGGAAAGAAAAGGAAAAAGTTTTAGATAGTAGGAACACAGGTACCATGCGTTCTAGAGATCAAGCTTCTCCAGAGCAAGCAAAAAGACACAAAGAGTAGCAATCAAGATAAATGTTTAAAGAAGAAAATTGACTTAAGGAAAAAGCTAAGCATGAGGACATTTGAAAAACATTAGAATTATATACTTGTATTTTATTTTTTGATTAATATTTCCTATGCCATTGAAGAAATGAGTATATTGATAATATTGACATGTCATTTACTTCTAAGTGAAACAATTATAACGGAAGTACTGTATATAATAAAGCATTCTTGTTCTATATAAAAAGATGATGAGAAGAAAGAAAAAGAGGTGGAGACTTTAACTCCTCACTAAAGATCTAGGGTCAGAGTAAATAAAAGCTTTTGAGTAGATAAATTTCAGAGAAAGATGTGATCAAAGGAGGGTCTAGGGACTGCATTTGTGGGAGGGAGATTCTGAGTGTCCTCTGATGTGACTCCTTTTATATTCTCAGACAAAAACCTTTCAGTTCCTTTGTAAATATAGACATGGCTACATTGTTCAAATGTAAAGAAAACCTGTATTTATTTCTTACTCATATTTTGGTGTAGGAGACTGTTCTTTGGGGAAAAATATATGAAAACAGTTATACTAAAGAATGACATGAAGCAATAAAAACAGAATAGCAAAACAAGGTAGAATATAGAGTTAATCACAGAAGCTAGACAGAAATTCAGTCTCCCTGTGCTTGGATGAATTCTTTCATGGTTGTTGTTCTACATCTTTCCCCTCAAGTGATTGTACTCGGGGTTTGAATCACCATACACACACAAATACAAGCACATGCACCAGAACATGACACTGTAATTCCAACAATTCCTGTCCATGTTCATTGGAGATTTCACCCTTGTTTTCCACCAAAAAGACATAGATGATCTCTCCATCTGGCTTCCATCTTACTTTGAATATATGTTTTCATTGCACCATCACACTATTATATAGTTGCATATTTGCATACAGTTTCATTGATGTAACCACAAGCTACTTAGAGTTGGATATAGCTCTATCTCCATGAATTATTTCTGAGACTGACCAAAGGATCAAGCATGGAGTTTGACATTTGATAACTATATTTATTTCTGTGATTTGTAATTTTTCTACAGAGAGAATCTAACTCCCTTTCTCATCCTCAAACAAACTAAACCAACCACCGATGAGAAATAAACATCCTCAAGGGTTATCTAAAATCTCTATTGACATTTCTAATTGTTGTCTTCTAAGACCCTGCTACTTTGTTAGCCCTTGATAAAACAAGACTTCCAGTACCCAGGTTCTTAATATCAGTCTTTTAAATGTTTTTGGTGTTTAATGATTTTACCTACTAGGGTAATAGGAAATTGGATTCGAAAGTGGGTATCTGAAAAGTACTTGAGCATTGGGCTTGTCAGCTTGGAACGTTATTTTCTTGGAATCCAGGTACCATATAATGAAAAATATAATAAATAAATAAATAATTTTTTTTGGAGAGGCCCATGAGTAGACTTGAAATCTTAAATGATTTTGAGTATCTAGTACCACCAACTAGTAGTCATGTAAATGAAGTCCTTCATAACTCAGAGTTTCTTAGTAATAGTACTGTCACAAAGAAAAGTACCACATGGCTCATTTGCATAATTATGAAATGCAGTAAATGACTTTAAGACACTTAATCTTTGTGAGTTTGTTATATATATCAACAGAAGCAAAAACATCTTTCTGGTCACTTCTGATGGTTTAAATTTAATCCTCCTCATCAGTCTAGGCATCTGTATTTGAACTTGTACTTTCCAGTTTCACTTTTTTTTCTTTCTTTTTCTTTCTTTTTATTTTTTCCAGTTTCACTTTTCAATGGATCTAAAAATTCACATTCATATTGAGTTAGGTAGATATCAAGAATGGATTCTCGGTAAGGCAAACACCAAGAGGGTTTTTAACATATACAATTTCCTTAAGCATCTAAGGAAAAGAAGTAATCAGAGGTGGACAAAAGGAAAACGTTTATAATATTGGTCCAATGATGGGTATGGTTGCCCCTTCTGCAGGGTATAGGGGACAACTTCTCAAAACAAAATTTTAGTTGTACTTAGTTGGTTCACAATGGTGAGATCTATGCCATATAGAGTAAATCTTTGGACAAGAACTATACTGGGAAGAAGATGATCTGGAATGAAACTGCTCTGTCAGTGGGAGCAGTCATCAGCTCCAGGCTCTGTGCCAATAGCTATTTAAATCATATTTATGAAAATCAGTTCTTTAGTTGAAAGGAACTCAGAAGAATGCAATCCAGTGTTCACTCTAGTATGCAAGACTAATATTAATATTACTGAAAGGTGGTGCAATAGAAGAGCCAAGCAGATACATATAAAAAATGAGAATAGGGATACAGACAATTTGCTTTCTCAAGGATATATAGCTTGCTAGTGAGAAATTAAAGAAAAACTGCACAGCAAACATTAATTCTGCTTTAGTTATCTCTCATAGACTGATGACTCATTCTAATATGGGTTGTGTCATGTGAGAGGCCTTTTAACAGCTTTTCCAAAGCAGGATTCTAAATTCTCTTTTTTGCTTTCTAGCTATTTGTCATTGATTCTAAACTCGCCATCTTCATAACTGCTCTTGACTTAAACCATTCCATGTTTCTATTATATTTTTCATGTGGAACTTTGATTTTAAAATGTTTAATATGGGGACTGGAGAGATAGCACAGAGGTAGGGCTTTTGCCTTGCATGTGGCCGACCCAGGACGAACCCAGGTTCGATCCCCAGCATCTTATCTGCTTCCCTGAGCCTGCCAGGTGTGAAGAGTAACCCCTGAGAGCTGCCAGTGTGTCCCAACTCATCCTCCCCTCCAAGTTTAATCTGTATGGATCCATTCACTCATATGTGGATATATTTTTTTCTACTCATGGGCTCTACTTACAGGAATTCAACCAATCCTGGGTATCTATTTGTTGAACCCACAGATGCTGATACCAACTATAAGTAGAGCAAACTAAGTTTTATGTAGTCTGAGTCCCTAATCTCTGGGTTGTTCAAAAGTAGGCTGTAATTGTGAAATATCTCAATCCATGGGAAAATGTAAAATCTCTTTTGCCAAAGCTCAAACACAATTATTACACATTTTTGGCACCTAGTTTATAACTTGAAAATGTTTAGTTTAAAACCATCTCAAATCTCTACATTGGAAGCGCCAGTAGATTTTAAGCAGCCCTCTGGGGAAGAAGTGTAGATTCAGTGACTGAAGTAGAAGTGAATTCCCGGGGCCGGCATGGTGGCGCTAGAGGTAAGGTGTCTGCCTTGCCAGCGCTAGCCTAGGATGGACCGCGGTTCGATTCTCATATGGTCCCCCAAGTCAGAAGCGACTTCTGAGCGCATAGTAACCCCTGAGAGTTACTGGGTGTGGCCCGAAAACCAAAAAAAAAAAAAGTGAATTCCCAAAGAAAAAAGAAGTATTCAGAAAGTGACTTTATGTGACTATATTTCCTCTTTCCTTGCATGTCTCCTCTAGCTTAGTTTATATTAACTTATTTTCATGTACTTTGAAAAAAGGGGAATGTTGTAGAAAGAACAGGTTCAAGATTTACATTCCAAATCTGTCTGGTTATAATGACATGGAACAACTACATACATTTTGATTAGTCAAGGTCTTCCAGAAAAGTTTACCAATAAGAGCTATCTATATCTTGGTCTCTATATCTTTATCTCCATCTCTGTACCTAGATCTGCATATATACCTATATATCTATATCCATAAGCTATGATAAACCTGAGACGGGAAAGCTGATGGTATAATTCAGTCCAAATTCTAATTTCTGAGAACCAAGAGAGATAGTAAATCCTCAATCCAAGGAGAACTCACTATTAATGTTCCAGCTCAAGCTGCCAGGCTCAATGAAGTGGCATTATTCAAAAGGCAAAAAGGATTGCTTTTTGCTCTAAACAGGCCTCTAGGAGAAAGGATAATTGCCATTCATTTTGTGGAGGGGAAATCTAGTGAGTCCATTGATTTACATTCTTTTTTTTAATATTTTATTTTAACACCTTGATTACATACATAATTGTGTTTGAGTTTCAGTCATGTAAAGAGCACCACCCATCACCAGTGCAACGTTCCCATCACCATTGTCCCAAATCTCCCTCCTCCCACCCCCCACCCCCCGCCTGTACTCTGGACAGGCTCTCCATTGATTTAAATTCTAATCCCATCCAGAATCAACTCTATAGACATTCCTAAATATTTTAGGCAGATATTTGAGTTCTTACAATTTGAATGAGAAAACACATAAAAGCAACTAACCCCAGCTTTTATCTGAAGTGATTCTGTGTCAAATTGTGTGTGTATGTGTGTGTGTGTGTGTGTGTGTGTATAGATGTGTGTGCAGCTACACTCTGTAAAACATATATTTTCCTTATATTCTATTTTACATATATACTTTACTCAAAATCACTTAGTGAACATCTAGGATCCAAGGTATGCCTGAATATTAATAAAGAAACAAATGTGATCTCAACTCAAAGTTTGTCATATAACATCTAATCCCTTACAGTGATAAATAAAAACAGTAATAAAATAAATGGTCAAAGTAATGAGGACTGATATAAAAATGAAATTTTACTAAGATGTATAATTACTTAGAATATACATCTTCATGATTTCAATGTTTTCAATTAAAATTTAACTATTAGTTTTAAAATTAGTGTTAAAGAGATAATTAAGCTTCTGGGTGACAGAATATAGTTATAAACCTACCATCCTGAAACAAAGATTCTGGTTTACTAGTTTTTTTGCTATTTACCCAAGTAAAATAAAGCAACATTTCATTTGCAGATGCCCAAGGTTGCCAAGGCTACAGGGCTGCAGATCCCAAAGGCTGCTAGAACCCAGTGCTGCAGACTCACAGGGGTCCATGGGGCCATGCTACATGGTGAGCAGCATCTTGCCCACTCATGGGATGCCAGTATGTTGCAACCACCTGCCCAGGACAGAGAGAGAGAAGAGAAGAAAATAAGTATACTTCTTATTTCTCCTGGTGTTCAGGCCTGCCACAACCACCCAGGGGTTTGAGATAGGTAGGTAGATAGATAGATAGATAGATAGATAGATAGATAGATAGATAGATAGATAGATAGATAGATAGATAGATAGATAGAATTAAATGGAAATTCACTGTCTAGAAGTGTGGAAGGGGCAGTTTCAAAGAAGAAAGAAAAGTGAATTATTGCAAAGCAGGCAGCATCTTTGATGCTTTATTACTGAGCCTCTGCGAGTCAGTAGGCACTGTTCTGGTCACTATTCTGCCCCTCGCCCCAGTCAACAGTCCAAGTTTTTCCTTTTATACTGGCATACAAGAAGCATGTTCAGGGGTGTGTCCAAGTTTAATAGTCATCACAGTGGGGTTATCCAAAGAGTGTTTCTAAGTCAAATTGCAAGTGGGGTATGTTCAAGTCCAACTGCCATACTTAAGATTCAGAGAAAAGGCTTAAAAAATTTGACTCCTACATGCATAAGGTAGTGCTCATCATCTATAAATATTTAATAAGAACCAAGCTCTATCTAACTTGTTAACTATTCTTTTGTTTGTATCATGAAATCTTAGGTAAAAGGATATAAGTCATTCAATTCCCTGTCCTTGAATCCTGAATCTTTTCAACACCCAGTCACTTTCTTTTTTGAAAGGTTTCTGTTTCTTTCGTGATAAGAGCTTGAGCACAAGATGTAACTGAAGCAAGTAAAATATGAATGCCTGTATCTTGCCAGCACTGAACTCTTTTTCTGTGCTGGTTACTGTGCAAAGCGTGACCTCATCTGGTCAATCTTTCTCAAACTTTGGGTGAGAAAGTGCATGGTCAGGACAAGAGGTTTGGTGTTTTCAGGGGTTTCGTGGAGAGGCAGGGAAAGAACCAGACAGACTGCAGAGGAGAGGTAAAACATGCAGACAGCAAATTTTTGAAATTCAACTGTGATGAAAAGTAAAGCCAGTAATTCCATCCTTGGGATTGAAGACTCTTAAGCTTGTTCATGAGGGCAAGATGCTGAGTGATTGTGATGTGAATCAAGATGGTGAAGAACTGTATAGGAAAGTCAAGGGAGGTATCAGTCTAGTGATTTGTTTTGTTATTTTGGCTAGATAAAAAAAAAGAGAGAGAAATAGGTTTGGGGAATATATTCAAATCCTGTGATTTCTTTAGAATTTCTCTGTTCATAGGCTCAAAAATTCTGGGAAGATACTGGAACAGAAGTGGTGTCACTTCCTTCTCTCTCCTTCTCCCTTATTCCCAACAGCAGCCAATTATTTGCTGGCAGGCTGGGCCTTAGGCCCTCCAGGAAGAGCTCAGGTAAAATGACAAAGACACTTTGAGATAATTTCTACCTTCTAGCTTGGACACCCCTACTCAGTGCTTGGAAGATTTCTGCCTGCTAGAATGCACAGTGAGTTTTATGTTTTCTGGGATTTTTAATATTCATGATAGAGACTTGATTTCCATATAGTACCTGTAAATACGGGTTATTGAACTCTGCAGGATCTTTCTGACAACAGAATCCATGCTTGTTCCACAGCCTATTATATATTAAAGCTTTCTTTCTTCAGAGCCCCAAAGTCTTTCTAATTGAAAAGCCAGGAAATAGCTCATTGTTTCATAAAAGCGGAAGTTCTAATACTTACTTACAGTAAGTCTTCCATTCTGGTTAGCAGTACTGATTTATAAAGCCTGCTGGGGGCTTCCCTCAAAGGGAAAGAAGAAAAAAGACAACCCACAGTATGGTCTAGCAGCAGTCTTACCACAGCCCCTTGCTGATACCAGAGGCATTTTAATAAAATCCAGCATGAAAATGCAGGTTTTGTTACACCGACTCCAACTGATAATTAGCTGCAAAAGTTTGACAAGCCCTGAAAAAAATGATCGGTATGACTACATGTGGTTTGGAATCTAGATTACAAATTCTGGGGGTGATGAGGGGTGGAGAAATCGGTTCTTTCAAGTAAAATGAGAACCTTTGCTGGGGAACACAAGGCCACCTCTGGGGCCCTGGTGAGCACCACTTAGAGCAGCTGGAACTACTTACATGAATCTGGTCTTCCCACAAAGAGAAGAATGACTTCTCCCTTGATAGTTCATAAAGAGGTCCCACAGAGGCCCACCAAGAAATTGCACCATTGCCTAAATAATATCATCTTCTTCTAAGACTTTGTTTGTATTCCTCAGGGTTGTCAGCATTCAAAGATGTGTTTGTGTTATTGTTTCTCTGTTCCTTAGTTAAATGCTTTTCCCTAAGGCTCAAGGAGTTTACAGAATCATTCCTAAAGTCACATAACACATTTGGATTGGATAAAGAAGACGCCAAGTCTTGACGGTTAGCCACCTGATAGGTATTGTTAAAAATTAAAATGTATGGGGTCGGTGAGATAGCACAGTGGTAGGGCATTTGCCTTGCATGCGGTCAATCCAGGATGGAGGATGGTTTGAATTCTGGCATCCCATATGGTCCCCTGAGCCTGCTGTTTGATAATTTTATGAACTACAAAGTTATTATCTCTATTTAAAGTTGTATAGTATACTATTGACAAAACTAGAAGCAATCATCATTTCTATCATTGGGCCTTTCTCTGTTAATTATTTTCATCTCCCTGGCCCACCATTCTCTTCCTTTTCTCTTCCCAGACTCTCTTCATTTTCTCCCTTAATGTCCCTCAAAGGTCTTTTATTCTGGGTCTCTTAGCTCTTTCTTTTTATGTTATTTGAAAAAACATAATTTAGACCTGAATGTGCAGAATGATTTACTGTTACATAATTCGTTTATTTGGCATTCAATTTTGTTTCTCACCTACCTAATCCTTTGGTTCAAATGTTACTCCCCTACCTAAAATTGCATATGCATTTTGCTACTCATTTCTTGAAGATTTCAGCTTCCGGCTGTAATTAACTTTTTTATGCTCTTTGATGTTAAAAATGAAAAAGGAATTTGTTTTATATCTCTGTCAAAAGTCTCATAGAACCTCTTATTATGCCAATAAATTTTTTATATTATGAACCCAACATATATTGAATTCCCATTAAGAATTTGCCAATGGAATATTAAGATAGACTATGGAACACAGGCATTTTTAAGAATATATTACATAGCGGCCTAAAACAAGATTTTTGGTATGTACTGAGCAAAGTGTTCAGCTTATATATATTCTTAAAAATAGGGGCCGGAGAGGTGGCGCTAGAGGAAAGGTGTCTGCCTTGCGAGCGCTAGCCAAGGAAGGACCGCAATTCAATCCCCCTGCGTCCCATATGGTCCCCCCAAGCCAGGGGCAATTTCTGAGCACTTAGCCAGGAGTAACCCCTGAGCATCAAATGGGTGTGGCCAAAACAAATAAACAAAACATAGTTGTTAAATGACTATCCATCAGTTAAATGGCTTGTTACCTACCTAGCACAGCAGAAGTTATAGAACTGATCAGCCTGAAGTTAAAGAAAAATAGTTCAGGAGCACAGAATCATTTTAGTTCTCTAAATTTTCAGAAATGATTCATTCATTCATGGGATGGAATCATTCAGACTAAAACCAAGGCTATAGTATGTTTCTTCTGTGGATACATGACACTAGAAAAGGAATTTCAAGAATATTACTTTGGGATTATTTTAATATCTTCCTATCAGAACTCCAAGAAAAAGATACTACCTGCCCCTGCCCTTCTCCACCCCCAAGGATAAGGAGACTAAAGTGCAAAGAGATCTAGGCATCCAATAAATGATGAGATAAAAATTTGATTCCAAATATACTAATGACAAATGTTTAATATTTTCTGCTATGTTACAGTTTATAGCACCTATTCTTTCCAGTGTAAATGCCTAAAATATGTTATTTTTGAAAAGCATAAATACATTACTTATTACTCAATAACACTGTAAGTCTTTAGCCTAGAATACAGACCATCAAGAGTACATATGCCATACTTTGAACAAGGACACATAAATACACAAAGTTGGAATTATCTCTAAGGATTCAAGCTAAGAAGATGGAATCTAGTGGGGAAAATAAAATCTCTGCTCATAGCTTAATGGGAGCAAAAACTGAAAAATAGAGTTCTTGTGAGAAAGAACAGATACTTTTAAAAATGTTTGGCTAGAAATAGAAAAATGGGGCTAGACTAATATTATAGCAGATAGGGCATTTCCTTGCACACAGCCAACCTGGTTCAATCCCCAGCATCCTATGTGGTTGCCCAAGCCCCACCAGGAATAATCTCTGAGGACAGAGCCAGGAGTAATTTTGAGTATCACCAGGGATGAAGCCACCTAAAAGAAAAGAAGCATGGTAGAAAGAATTATGAAAGGTAAAATTGGTTGATTATTTTTTAGGACCATGGAATTTTAGGCCTAAAGGAACCAGAACAAACAACTTTCTGTAAGATAAAAATCAGTATTTTGAGTCACAATTGAAATCAGCTTCATAATTTGTGGAATCCAGTGCAGAACCCTTGCTCACCTTCAAAATGGGAGCAACATTTCAAAGTGTGTATCCATTTAACTAGGGAATACAGCCATATATTCATGAAGTCCCCAAAACTTTACATTTGTATGGCACTTTGCTGTCTATTTTCACAGACAACTAATTAGATGTTCACAATAACTCAGTTAAGTAAATAAGAGTTACTTTCATTTCACAATATGTTCCCCAATTACAGACTTACCAGCTATGAGAGTCTGTTTTTATAATATTTATTTTAATTTAAAAATTACTTTAAAAGGATAATTTCACACCTTAATATATGTCATTATATATGTATATATATATGCATATATACACCTACCACCAATGATCTATTGCTGCTAAGCATGTTAAGTTGATCTTTTCCTTTGCATGCCATCTTTCTTTCCTTTTCTCTTGGGATGTTACAATTTTGTGGTCATATTCTATGAGCTTTTCTGCTGAGTTTGGTTAGTTTGTGTGTTTAATTTCTTTATAATCCACATAAAAGTGAAATTCTCTCATAATTATTGATGAATTGCTAACTTATTTCACTTAGCAGCAGCATTTCAAGTTCCACCTGTGTTGAAGCTTGTCAGCTGATTAAACAACTCTATGCTGTTTGTACCGTTTATATTTAATACCAGGATTTTGTTAGCAGCTTCTATTAAATAGGAAAGAGATAAATTTGCACAAGGAGATATATTCTGCAAACTCTTTGTCCCTACTCTGAACTGAGTACTTTTCTATCCCTTCCAGCCTTCATATTTGCCCTTTGCAATGACAGTGAAAAAGGAATTATTAATCACAATGCATTTTTTAGTATGCTGAGCATTAGAGATATTTAGTTAGATATTTAACAAGTTAGATATTTAACATAACAAAAGAAAGGGGATTAGAATATTATTTACCACATTGTTCTGTGATACTTGCTTGGCTAGGAAGATTGCTCAAATTTCTCAAATGCTAGAACAAATTCTTAGTATGCATGAGTGGGCCCTGAGTTCATTCAATCTCTGATGCAGTTTGCTTCCTCAGCACTTCTAGGTGTGACACTGGCAACTCTCAGCACTGCAGGAACCCAGCACTAAATTGTCAGGCCTCCATATCCAGGATAAGTATCATTGGGAATGGTCCTGAGCCCCTTGAGCACTGCTTGGAGGTCCCCATCAAAAATACTAAGGTCTCCAAATTTAATATAAATATAAAATTAAAATAGTCTATGCAGGTGATGAAAGTCCAATCAGAAATCAAAACACAATTTTCCTCTTTCTATATATTTTTACTCCACATTTTTCTGCTCCTAGTTTCTAGAGTACAAAGTACAAATGTATAAAGATGACTATGTCTTGCACTTGAAGAGTTTTCATGGCAGGTAAGTTCAAAAAACTAATTGACCAAATTCTATCCCCATGAAACAACATTGAATGTTTAAGAATGTGCATGAACTCTTCCATGCTTCACAGCTGTCTTGCCAGTTAAGTTAACTTATGAGACTATTTTTTGACCAATAAATACAAATAGGTCACACCACAGATATCATTTTTAGCTTCAGGGAATGAAGATATACTTTAAAAAGTTCTTTGGTGGTAGGCTGTAGAAAGGGTGGAGCCATACTTAGTTGTGTTCAGAGACTATTCCTGGCTCAAGAGTGAGTCCTAACTGATCTCAGGGCACCATATTTGGTGTTGAGGAATCCAACTAACATCTGCTGCCTACAAGGTAAACACCTTACCTTCTGTTCTATCTCTCCACTTCTCTGTTAGCCTGGAGGTAGGATGTTTGCCTTGCATGCAAAAGGACTGTGGTTCGAATCCCGGCATCCCCTATGGTTCCCAAGCCTGCCAGGAGTGATTTCTGAGCGCAGAGCCAGGAGTAACCCCAAGTACTGCCAAGTGTGATTCAAACCACCCCCAAATCTAAGGTTTATCCCTGTCTCAGTGTCCCCAGAAATCTTGTGTTATTAGCAAGCATGTCAGAAAGCATATTGACTCCCCAAATCATAACTTACTGGACAGACCTGGAGACAGACCTGGAGACAGACCTGGAGACATCCCATCAATATGTGAGAATAATTTATATTCATGTGCATGCTACTGAGTTTGTTAATGTGATTTACCCAAACATCAACCTAAAACACACTATCCTTATTCTGGTTTGGTTCCACATCTGATTTACACTCTTTGTAAGAAACAGATTATTATATTAATAGATAGCCAGTATCTGCTATTCTCAAAAGTGTTTCTCACGTACCATTTGATTGAATGTTTAAAACAAGCATGTCAGAAAGAACTGAGGGACTCACAAGGTTCCTAGAATTAGAAGGTTCAGTGGTTTCTAGGCCTAAGATAGTTGAGTTTAGAAAAAAAGGTGATTGAGCACTGTTTTCTTTTTTTACTAGACTGGGTCCTTGCTTTTAGGAATGTTTTAATGGGGATAATGTTTTAGTTATCTTCAGCCAAAAATGACACAGAAACAAATAGATCTCCCCCAGGAATATCTTAATTTCATGTTGAAATAGCAGTACAACAACTCCTTTTTGAAAACAAGACCATCTGAGAAGTGATCTTCACGTACGTAACGAAACTGTCTTATATCCAAAACATATAGAAGGCATGAATTTTCTTTAGGGTAGGGGTATGCAGAGGCAAAAAGTTTTAATCAGAGATATCCCTAATCTGACAATTGTGGCAAATTTTGAGTAGAAAGGCTGGGATTTATACAAAGAATCACCTGTAGCAAGAATATTTTACAAAGTGAAACAGTTACTCTCTAAAAAAAACCTTTATTTATTAATTGATTGATTGGTTTCTGGGCCACTCCCAGCAGCATCCAGGCTCTGCACTCAAAAAATGCCTCTGACAGGCTGGGGTGCCATATGAGATGCCGGGAATCAATCAGGACCCTCCCAGGTTCACTGCATACAAGGCAAATGTCCTACCACTGTGCTCTCTCCAGCTTCAGACAGTTACGTCTTTATGCCTCATTTTCAGTTACATAGTGAAGATGATAGCAGTGCCTATCCTATCCTACCCCTATGGGTGTTTTCAAGTTTTAAATAAAATAACTGTCAAATGTTTTTGACCTGGAGGAATTGCTTATTAAACTCTTAGATATTTATTATTCTGGAAAACTCAAAAATAAGAATCAAGATGATACATGGAGTCAAAAAGGGATCTATCATCCATGAAATGCTCAAAACTTGAGATAGCTAAAACCAACAAACATTTTTCCTAATTTGTCCCTTAACTCCCCCCCCCTCCACCACCACCCCCTCCCCCACAGCTCAGGGTGATTGAAAGTGTCTGAGTTTTTGAAGCAGTTAATTTTTGCTAGGAAAAGAGCTGGTTTCTAAGAAGAGAGAAGGTATTCCTGGCAGAAACAAAAGCAAAGAATAGGTGGGAGCTAACAGGGGTGAGTGGGTGAGAATAAAACATCACAATTCCAAACTGACTAAAGGTAAACTCAGAGACTCATAATTACTAAAAGCTGAGTTGCTTTGAATAACAACTTGAATTATGCATGTTAAAATATTTTTCCTTGATTTGGTTGGTTGTGGGGAGCTACTATCAGTGTAAGAGTAAATGGGAAAGGACTGGGCCCAATAGGAAAGAGATTAAATGGGAAGGGAGAAAGTAGGAATTTCTAAGGTAACTCAGTTGACCAAGAAGTGGCACTGCCTTTGGGTTAAAACAGTGCAGGGGGTTTTGGTTTCTAGGTGAAATCATGCCTCGGGATGATTTCACCTAGAAAGAGGATGTAATTTGACAGTGATCACCAAGCTGGAAGCCTAATGCTTAGGAAAAACCGGGTGTTATTTGACCAAACTGAGAATTTAGAAGACTGATCTTTGGGAAAGGCACAGAAAAGGGTTGACTAGCAGCAGCAGGTTGACTTAAGAGTCAACTCTGGTTTGCAAAGAAAATGCAATGTTTTAACAGCCTTTGTAAAGAAAATCCCACCAGACAGACTCAGGGAACATGAATGGAGGGAAATGGAATCTCCACTTCCACATTTAGCCAAATTTCCCTTTGGTTCGACTTGTTGTACTCATCATGATTTCAAAGGGGTTCTATTGAAGTTGACTCAATTTTTTTTTCTATTCTGTATTTATAATATTAGCAACTACAAGTCAACATGGACACAGTTGGTCAGTTTTCCTTCCCTGGCAAAGGTAATGAAGCAGTGCTAAGTGGCAATACAATTACTGGGGACTATAATTTTTGTATTTGTATCTGGTAGCCAGTTAAGAAAATTTACCTGCATGTAAACAAGGGAAAAGCAGCTAGAAAATTGGTTCAGAAAGGGATGAAAGTGTACGAATAATAATCAAAGGGACAATGAAAAAGCTACAGTTAGGTTCCTGGACAAAGAGCGAAAGTGAGGGGTGAATCGATAATGATTGAGCTCCTTCTACATGTCAGAGTAAGTATTAAAACCACCACAGTGAAGTACACACCATCAATAAGCTCTCAGTACTGTGGGTAACACATTTAGTATAAAAACAATTATAAGCGGGTTTGCTAAAGCTTACAGTAAGAAGGAATATATTTTGATTGGGTTCTCCTCTCTAAGATTGACATTCCCAGTCTCAGAAGTTCAAATGGTGATGAAGAAAAATTAAATGCCAAGAAGTCATATAAGCTATTGAAAGTAAGAGAGTAAGAAAATAGGATAGTGTGATTAAAACTCAATTTTCCATTTCAGAATGGAAAAGTCAGAAGCAAAAGTCAAAGTACTCAAAGAAAGAGAAGACTTCGTGGGCCCTATGATGGAAAATTGTGAGACAGAAAAGCAGACTTAACTTATAAGATCAGGTAGCCCTGTTATTCTATTACTTTATTTTGTGTAGCTTCACCTTCTCCTCCAATGGGAAGGGAGTTGGCTTGAGCCCTAGTCTTTCCAAAATCCTTCCATATTATAGCCCACCCACTTTGACCATCAAAAACATTCTGATTGACCTATCTGGGTTGGCTTGAACCAATCACTATCAAGCAAGATGGCATTCTCTAATCATCTGGGCATTGTTGTGATGATACAGATCATGCCCATTGATTTACGTCCTCAGCAGAATCAAGATCAGCATAGAGAAATATTTCCATGAGATTTCTGGATGCCATCTTCCTAGGAAGGGAATGAATACATTCCAAATTCATTGCATACATTTTAGAAAGCTTCAGTGTTGAGCTGAAAGTCCAGACTGCATTCCAATGTCTGTGCTTTTCCACCCTAAAGAGTGCCCCTGATGAATGAGAACAGGAAGAAGATCAGATGACAGAGAAGGCAGAAATATTGGGGGGAGGCCAATACCTAAAGAGGAAGCAAGAAAAATCCAATGGTGAGAGTGTGGGAAAAAGAAAGCAAAGATAGGGGTGGAGGTAAAACAGTACTGAGGGTCTGTCCTGCAGCCTTCAGCCTCCCTCCTTTGGAATCCTTACCAGAAGCTGAGCTATTTTTCAGAAAGCCTTTTCCTTTTCTCTTAAGAAGCTGAGAACCAAATGGTCTATTAATCTTTCCAAACTTTGAATTTTCACAGCAGAATAGTACACATTTGGCTGGGCCTCCTCATATTCATTTTCCTTTTCAAAGGCACCAAGACTTAGACGATGCCTCATGACTAGCTAGGGACCCATAGCTATTGCTACAGTGGCTTGATTTTAATTGCAGACACATATACCACCGAATGCACCTGAAGGATTCGCTTACCATCTGCCTTGCTAGACTCTGATAACCCATCTTCCCATTTATCTTCCCATTTGCAGTATGACAAATGCAGAAGTCTAAATAGATCCAGAGCTCAATTTACTACCATCCTGGTAGGCAGCTGTTAAGAGGTTGGGACAGGATTGGTATAATCAGGGATAGTGGATAGTCTGTTCTCACAGAGCTGACAGTTGGGATGCAGAAGGCAGAAAATAGACAAGTAGGCCAAAGAGTAATATGACACAATAGAACAATGTAAGAAAGGTCACAAATGAGATTCCTATGTTATGATGTTAAGGGAAGAAGTGAGCAGGGAGGGCTCAGAAAGAGAAGGGCCCTATCTCTTATATAAAATCTACAATACTTTAATTTGCTTGTGATGGGTTACCCTGAAACCTCATTTGCATAAATTCATATAAGAAAGTTTGTGCATGTCTTATTTAATTGATCATCTTACTATCACCCATACCCTCATAATCATGTAAATTGTTGTTCCAATCAAATGACCTTATGTAGTTAACCAATCAGACAGCAGAAACAACCAAAGGCAGGAATAAATAATGTATACAAACCTAGGTTACTGTATAGGAAAGATAGAAGGTTAAAGATAAGTGTATATGAAAAAAAGGCACTGTTCAAAATATAGACATTGTAATCAGTATGACTAGGCTTACCTAAGCTGTTAATACTAAAGAGCTTCAGTGGTCAGCATGATTATCTTACATATCCTTGACAAGAGCCCAGAGCCAATCACAACCTGCTGTTAAGCTAGTGAATGCTGTCCATAAACCATGTCCTGTGTTGAGTGATGGGGTAAGGGTGAACCAGATGTGAACTGATGGGTGAAGGATACTTTCCCATGTGGAATGTATACAAATAGTATGAAAGGTTTGACTCCTCTTCATACTCCATCTTGGAGAAGTTGGGAGCAATGTGGAGAGGGGTCCCTGTAAAGATTATTATAGTGAAAACTTTGTTTAAAACTGCTTTTTTGAATCTCAGAAGTTGTCATGCCAACTGAGTTGTCAATTTTCTATGTGTTAAAATGTTTCCCCCACGCAAATTCGTGTATTAAAGGCTACACTGAGCAGGACCTCAGAATGTGACTGTATTTGGCCTTTTAAAGGGGGATTGAGGTGGAAGAATAAGGGCAGGGAGGGTAGGGAGGAACTTGGGCCCTAAGCCAATATATATGGTATCTTTGTATGAGGGTGAGTTAGGGCACAAACACAGGCAAAATGAAAACCATGTAACAATCCAAGTAGGAAAAGTGAGCCACCTACAAACGAAAAACAGAAGCTGCAATAGATTGTTACCCAGTAGACACTTTAACCTTGGACTTCTAGCCTCCTCTTTGTGAGATGACATTTATTTGTTTTGAAGTCAAAAGTCTGTTACAGCAGTCCTAGTAACATTTAGTTTTTTTTTCTTTTGTTCATATGTAAAGAAATAAATCTCCTCTTTTTTATTTATTGCCTATCCTCAGAAACATCCCAGATCAGACTGTGGCTATCAGGACAAAAAATAATCTCTATATCTATACTTGGCAACAAATAATCTCTACATCTTTGTAGCTTAATCAAACATGCAAATATGTCTAGCCTCACATTCTGTGGCCAGCCTGCTTAAGTGCAAGTTGGATTCTACATGCTCAGCACAACTCAATTAGGAAACTGCTCTGTCAGTCACTCGGTCACCCAGAGGTCCCATTTTAATACAAGGATCTGTGGTCACTGGAATAGGGGGAAATGAAAGTGGTGATTGCACACTAACTCTTAAGTTTCTTGCCAGAAATGACACACATCACCTCCAACTATATTTCATCATCCTGTGAAACATCAGAGAGGACAGAAAAATGTAGCTCTATCTAACTTCCAGAGGAAAGTAATCTGGGATCTGCTCTAATGACCACCATATGAACTATCATCTCTGCCACTGGGAGGTTACAGGGAGGAGGAAAAGAAGAAGGAAAAAAAGGAAGAGGAAGAGGAGGTATTGAGCTTATATTGCTATTCTTATTGAGAAGCTTGTCCTGCTACCTTTGTGTGCAAGAAAGTCCTAAAGTGAGCAAGGAATTGCCCAAGACATAAGGAAGTGAGATATTAGATGACAGGGAGATGGCTTTGTTCATTCAATAAGAAAATATTTTTAAGCAGTTTGATGCCCAAGCAAGGGAGCATTAGGAATTTTGCAGAATGTAAATTATATCTGACTCCCCACCACCTAGAAGTCAGTAGAAACTCCCAGTCCAGTAATTTTTAAGACAAAATCACCATAAATATCCCATCTGAAAACAGGATAAAAGGAGAACAGTCTACTTTTGTTAACTTTGCATGATAATAAGAAACATGATATTTTGAGTGAAAAATAATTTGTTTTATAGCAGATACTTTGTGTGTGCATGGTAGTGATGGTGGTAGGGATGGTGGTAGGGATGGTGGTGGTGGTGGTGGTGGTGGTGGTGGTGGTGGTGGTGGTGGTGTGGGCATTTGGAACAAGGGGAAACAAAAAGTTCCCATACTTTTGTTTATTTCTTTGTTTTTTGAACACATCCAGTCAATGGTACTTAGGACTTACTGGTTTTGTGCTCAGAGATAGTTCCTGGGGATTTCTAGGAAACCTTATGTGGTGAAGGATCAAACCTCAGTTGGCTGCAAGCAAGTCAAGCCCCTTGCTCACTATTCTAAAGTTCCAATCTTAATGATCCCAACATGAGTCATGGAATGAACAAAGCTAAGGAGAGAGTTCAGAGCAAAGCAAATTTGATGGTTTTATTTTATAGACAAAGAACTACTCCAAAGGTTATTTTTTTATATCGAGACTTCAGGGGGGCGGCACGATAGCACAGCAATAGGGCATTTGCCTTGCACGCAGCTGATCCAAGATGAATCTTGGTTTGATCCCTGGTATCCCATATGGTCCCCTGAGCCAAGAGCAATTTCTGAGCGCATAGTCAGGAGTAACCCCTGAGTGTCACAGGGTATGCCCCCCCCCCCAAAAAAAAGAAAGACTTCAGGTGGGAAATGAAGAAGTTTCCTCTTCTTTCCCATATTGATCACATGTCCTTTCCTTCACAGACTATCTTCCACATTTATAGTCTACTTGCCTTAGATAAGATAAAGCAAGAGGGTATGAGGGGAACAAATCATTAAAAGAGAATTGGAAAAGAAGATGAAAAATATGGGCTCTGAGCAATAGTACAACAGGGAAAATGCTTACTTTGCACACAACCAACCTAACTTTGATGCCCAGAATCCCATATGGTTCCCCGATTTTACCAAGAGTGATTCCTGAGCCAAGAGTAGGAACAACCCCTGAGTGAACATGTTTTGGTGTGGCCCAAGTACAAAACCAAACCAAACCAAAAAGAAAGAGAAAGAACATTTGCAGGCCAGGTGGTCCCCGCTGAGATTTAATGAAGGAGAAAATAAGCTTCAGAAAAGAAGGGAGAGCCTCTCCACCCCCAAAGCAGCTGACCAAACCCAGTGAGACAAACTAGGCCATTGGGAAAACGCCCTACTATTACAGTTGAGCAAGGGAACTGATGTACATACCAAGCAGCATTCTTATTATGGCTTATATTTATAGAGCCACTTCTTAAACTAGCAGCCTCAGGGTCAACAGACCAATTTACAAATGAAGCCAGGAAATGAACTTGTAAGCATCATCAAAATTGTCAGATTCCTCTTCCTCTTTCACATTGACAATATGGTTTTAGAAAAGACGAGAAAGCACTTAGTTCAGGGTGGTGGTTAGGTACTCCAGATGTTACATCACCTGCTCCGAGATTGCAGCTGAGACTTGCAAATTTGTTCCATCTAAATCCTTAAGCTGGTTTCAAGTTTTAGTTCCAGAAGCAAAATTGCATGCTATAAAAATAACTCCTTGATTCAACTCCCAGGCTCAAAGGCCTGTGCTGCGGGATTGCTCTGTTTCCAAAGGCTTCTGCTTTGAGGTTGCCCCAGCATTTCAGAAATGACCAGGAAGGTCTAGGTAGCCTAAGAGATTTACTTCGGTAGCTTCTTTCATTTCTCTGTAGTTTCTTTCTTTCTTTATTTTTTTTTTTTTGGTTTTTGGGTCACACCCGGCAGTGCTCAGGGGTTACTCCTGGCTCCATGCTCAGAAATTGCTCCTGGCAGGCACGGGGGACCATATGGGGCATCGGGATTCGAACCGATGACCTTTTGCATGAAAGGTAAACGCCGTACCTCCATGCTATCTCCTGGGCCCCTCTCTGTAGTTTCTTATGGGAAAGGATAGGTGGTGTGGTCTCTATTATCTCTGGGAACCAGGGAACTAATTCCTATGGGTTGTGGGAAAAGAGCCTGAGCTTATCTATGCTGAACAGGTTTATAGCAGGCAGAGTGGCACACCAGAAAGGGAGGCTACTACTCTGATTCCATGTTCTAGAAACAGACACACATGTGCAACTTAGGAAGGAAGTAGACAGGATGTTTGCTTGTTCCTTGGGGTGACAGGTGTTTGTGTCTATGTGCAGCTGTCTTCAGCAAGTACGTCAAGAAGGGTGTGTATTATATGTGTGTGTTATATGCGTGTGTTGTGTGTGTCCTCATATGTTTCATCTGAGAAAATTTTATTGTAATGTTAACCTTCCTTTGTTCCTATGCCCAAATAGATTATCTAGACTCCAGCTGCTGGAGATTCCTGCATTTTCTTGAGTCTAAGAAGCTGCAAATAAAGAACATTCCACCTCTGCTGCAAACATTCAGCCAGCCAGATGTGTGACTCAACCAGTCTTCCTGCTATATCTCTAGGCTGCATTCATTAGTAGAAAGAGGAACACCCATCTTTAGGAGTAGAAGTGGAGAGCTTCATTTGGAGCAGCTTGCTTCAAGGCCTCACCCAAGTATCCTGCCAGTTTTCCAGGTCAGGGAACATGTGGTATTAGGCTGTCACTATAGAATTGAGCTTAGATCAGAATCTGAGCTCTATCTCTTCATAGCCATATGACTTTACCTAGGTGTCACCCCATCCCCCAGCTTCCTGTGTAATCTTACCTGATGGTAAGACCAGCCCATTTCTGGGAGGAGTCTTTGGAAGGTAATAAAAGGATTGCCCCAGGTGTGTAAAGGAGATGGAGAGAGATTCAGGGAGAAGCAGCAGGAGAGGTTGGCAGGATGGAGATACAGGAAGCATATCGAGATGCAGGACAGCTGAAATAGGCTGCTTAAGAGGTTAGCCTAGGTTGCTAGGGTGTATTATTAATAAAGATTTATGTCTCCTGAAACCTGACTGCCTGTGGATCATTTCCTCTCCTCCACCCTGAACACACATACCCACTGGCAGGAAGAGGTTGCAGGCTCGTGGCCCTGGCCAGCAGAGAAAAGCCTCACCATCCATCCATCTCCATCCACAACCACCCGTCCATCTCACCATCATCCAGAACTATCAAGAACTCTATAATTTATACGTATTTCTACACCTAGGTTCTATTAGCCTTTTAGTCCCATTTGAAAATGAAGACAAGGAGTACTATGTATATGAATAAGATGATCTAAGATGACATGAATCAATGCAACACTTTGAGCTACGTTCAGTGAGTGGCCTGCAACCTTGCTTCCAAAAGGGGCTATGACTTTAAGCAGAACTCCTTTTGAAAGTGGGGACCTAAGTCCTGGGTATAGCACGCAGAGTGAGTTGAAGGACTCAGGGACTAACTAGAGAGTGGTATCTCATGGAGGCCTGGAACACAGTCCAGACACTGGTCTCCACCAAAGATCAAGATCAATCCCAAAAGGCCAGGAGTGTGACAGAAGGCAGTTATTGTGCCAAGGGTTAGACAAAAGAAATCAAGTCTGAGCAGAGATTCCCAGTGTTCAGCAGAAAACCAGACTTGTAGACTCTATTCTAAATTCCAAAAGTGTAACTGAACAGCTTCTGTAGAGGATCTCTATGAGTCAGCTTGGATAGTGCCATAGCTCTTGTTGTTACTGTTCCTTCCCAGTAGAAATATAGAAAAAACATCATTCTGAAAATGTGACCTTGAATGGAGTCAAACTTCTCTTGACCTTGTTATAGAAGTCTAAGGCTTCTCTTGGAGAATCAATACATAAAATTTTTTTCCTGAAGTTTTATCTTTATCCTTATATTTCACCAAGATTGGCCAGGTCTAGTTTCCCATCTTTGGACTACCTATAGCTCATAAAGAGATGTGATGTCTTCTCATTTGTCAAGATACTCTCTGCTGAGGCTGGAGCAATTAATTATTCCATTTATGAAATTACACAGTCATAGTAAACCCAGTCAACTACTCCAGGAAGCTATATATTGCTGCTTAGGTTATAGAAATATCTTCAGTGAATATGCACCTGAAAGAAGCACTATATACATTGATCATGAGTGCTATTTCCTTTTTAGTCTCCTTTGCTCAAGTACCTTGAGTATTTCCAGAGTCCGTAGCTCTTGATATTTCAATTCAGCAATGACTCCAAGGTCACCATCAAGAACATAGTGCCAGGTTCAAAGTGGATATTTGAATGTAATCCAGCAGCTGACTTATCCCTATAGGAGTAGATCCAACTATTTATGGCCTAGTGATGATAGCACATTTTCTAAGGTATGGAGGCTGGTCTATACTTAGTGGAGCTCAGGTCAGCAGTTGCTTCTGGAGATGCTCAGGGATGAGTGGTGCCAAAGACTGAACCAGACTCAACCACATGTACTATCTCTCTGACTTTGCATATTTTGGCCAAAGCATTTTCTTTTTCATTTTTCTTTCTTTGTTTTTTGTTTGTTTGTTTGTTTGTTTGTTTTTTTGGTCACACTTGGCAGCATCAGGCTCAGGGGACCATATGGTTGGTGGGATTCAAACCACAATCCTTTTGCATACAATGCAACCGCCTTACCTCCATGCTATATCTCCGGTCACAACTTCGTATAACATTTTTGAAAAAAAACATAAGTGAATTTTATTTGACCCTAACTCAGTCTTCTCTTTGTTGATAAAAGTGATCTTATGATCTTTGTTGATCAAATTTCAATATTTTGAGTTTATGGATACCAGCTGACAGACAAAAGCATTCCCTCTCTAGGCCTATGGATCACCAATTTCCTTCTAGAAACTGGCCCTCTTCTGCTTATTCACTCTTCTCTAGGTCACTGTCACCAAAGGACTTTTATGCTGTCTCACTTCCTTGACCTTTGGCTTCATAGTAAATTCAACCAATAGGAAGCACCAGTAGAAGGAGGGAGGAGAATATGGGCCTCCCCATTCCCAAAAGTGACCATTCCTTTATTTAACCATTCTACTTGTCACCTATGGGAAATAGAGGAATAGTAATTTGCTAGAGATACCAAGAGCCTTTTACAGAGAGCAGAGATCAAGCCCCTTTCATGCACTCTCACCTTTTCCTGCTATCCATACTGACTGCTGATTCACTTATGCCTCCCACTTGCAAGCACAGCCCACCCAGTGTTTATTTGGGTCTTGGCCCAGGTCTGGACAAGCCCAGCAGTTTCTCCCCCTGGGATTCTACAGTGAGCTGTAAGATCACTAGGCTTCTTTGGGTCAAATGGAAGAAATGTAGCCTGCAGCAAAGATGAGCTTGTGGACCTGCAAGTCAATGTCAAAACTGGATCAATGTCAAAACTGGGAGATGAGTCATAAGGTAGAAAGAAGCAGGATCCAACACAGTGGGAGGCCAGTTAAAATCCAACTCATTATTAAAGTGAGTTAAGGAATCAGAGGTTTCTTATTCTTGGTGGAGACTGGTCCTAAGAGAATAAAAGATGGGGCAGAAGGGTGGACTGGGGATCATTCATCAACCAATTCCTAGAGGAAGAAGCTGATTCAGTAGCACTAAAATGGTCTCCTATGGAACTAGAAATTGAGTTAGGCTCCTATTCTCAGGATGTATGTGTGTGTGTGGGGGGGTGGGGATTGTCAAAGGGCATCACCATGAAGCTCCTATAAATATACTGTATTTCTCTTGATTTCAGGGTTATCTGAGTACTTCTCTCCTTCGAGGGCCAGCGGACTGGAAGGAGGTGGTTTCCAAGGAATTATTGTTCTGATGTTCAAGTGACTGATGCTTATGGGCTCACTCAGAGGATTGTCTTCTGTTTTATTGTGTGTGTTGTGCTGTGTGTATGTGTATTTATTAGAACTCTATTTTTTCACTGTTTCTCATTGATATTGTTATTGTAATGACCAGGGACTAAACTCTTGGTTGTGAGTGTACAGAGATTACACATTTTGTTTTATCACTCAAAATTAAAAATGGCAGTGATGTCAGTATCTTACTGGCATGTGAGGGAGTGGCAGTAATCAAAGTTGGGGCCCCGTGCCTGTAAGATAGGTCTTCTTTCACTGACCTGTTTTAGGTTCCCACAGGACTGTTTTTTGTGTTTGTTTGTTTGTTTTGTTTTTTTAATCAAACACCTCACTAATCCCAAATCTTTGTACTGTTTTGCTTCCAGCTTTCCCAGCCAACCTCAGTGGATACTCATGGCACTTCCCATCTCTGGTAACTGGCTTTGCTTTGAAGTCCCCCTTGCTGGAAGAGTCTTTCTGTCTAATTTCAATGGGAAATTCTCTGGATTGTTTCTCTCTGACTTTTGAGTAAAGAATATGGATTTACTTCAAAATTTAATCACCCTTCTGCTGGCCATAGCCTCATTCAAAGTCCCAAGATTTAAACAGACCATTATCTGATCGTCTACAAGTCCTGAGTCTTCCAGAATTCAGTTTCTTGGAGCATGATGAGTCTCCACATCCCAGACTGAATTTATGGATATTTTCCCTGAGTCCTCACCATCCCTGAGTTACTGAAAATTTAGAGTGCCTTGGGTCCAAGCCCATCCAGGTGAAAGTGATTTATAGTCTGTTTCAATCAACTCCCTCTTTAAGACTCCCAAGCCTCCTGAGAGCCAGAAGAAACATTAAGCATTTAGTGGGAAGAAAAGGAGTGAAGTAGAGAGAGCTCTTAGAATTTCTTCACTGTGAGCTTGGCTCTTTTGGAAGATTGGAGGGGGAAAGTATGAATTTGGATTAAATTAAAAGCACTCTTCACACTGTTACATAACAGAGTTTTCCAAGGATTGTTCTTTTGCCTTAAAAACTTGGAGTAGTTGTAGACTGCTCAATATTTGCTCATATTTTCACAGCTGTTTTACAGTAGTATTTTCCTCATGATTATAAGATAGCTGCCATGATACCAGCCATCAAATCTACACCCAATGAAGAGCTAGGAATAAGTAAGTAGAACCAGTGCTATTCACATAGTAAGCCCTCGAGGTCCTTTAGGGTTCTCTAGAAAATAAAAGGTTGTCCAAAAACTAGGACCAGATATATCCAACTTCTAGAAGGTGGAAGACATAGTAGCTCATGAGGTTGATTTCCTGACATGACTGCCCCATAAGACATCTTCCTATGGATTATGAGCCCAAACAATTCATTCTGCCCCATTTAAAAAATGGATTAGTAGGATATACCAGGCTGGTCACTTGCCTCTATCCATGCTCATTTTATGATTAGAAGTGACCTACTTAGCAATTATCATTATTCAAAATATCACTCTTGACCAGGGACTGCCCACAAAGAGAGGTGTTCAATTATTTTATTTGAGCTTATTTGTTTGAGCTCACCAGAGAGATGGTCTTTCTTCCTGGGCACATACAAATCATATTTTTATATATTTTGCCTAACAACATACCTACCAGTTTCTCCAGGGCTCAGTAGTCAAGAAAAACTTCTGGATAAAGAAAGAATGGCATCAAATTTTGGTACTACATAGAGACTAATTATCATTCACTGACTTCAGCTATCAAAAAGTTTTCTCCCTTCCTATGAAAGCCTTTAGAAAGCCTTTACTTTCTAAAATATACTTTCTAAAAAATAGTGTGTTTTCCTCTTCTGTAGATAGATATCCTAATTGCTATTGGAAGAATTGAAATCAGGAAACCATGGGCTTTAGATTAAGGCAAACTGGACTTGAATCCCAGTTCTCAGTGGCCAGAGTCCCTGTAATTCATTAGCCTTCATGTAATTGTCTTTTAAATAGGACTCTCAAACAGAAATATATAGATCTGTGAAGAAGAGATAACACAGGTAATCTGGCCATGAGGAAGACACATAAGCTTTTGTTAAATTTAATCATAGTGAGCAGAGTTAGTCCTGGAGTATTTCAACTCTAAATTTTACTCATTATTTTACTCAGATGAGTTACTACCAAGCCCAATCAAATTGACAGCAAATGCTCTTTGGTTACTTATTCCTCCAACTGTCTTTTTCCCCTCTCTTTAAAAAATGTAATAACACATCTGGGATCTATTATATGGTGGCATATATTTCAGTATATGTTTCTACTAATGCTTTAGTAAACAGAGACCACATGAATGTCAACTGCTCAAATACAGTAGCTGCTAGTCTGCCTCAAGAGAAGCACAATATGAAGTTAAACATTAAAGGACTAAAAAAGAAAACTAGTCCATCAAAATGGGAGCCTACACCAAAGTTTGTCTGAATCACATTCTATAGTTATACTTTAAATATTCTCTACTTAAAATGAGAAAGTTTTCAGACTTTTTTTTTTAAATACATGAAAGGTCAGTTACCAGTTAGCAACATTTTAGGTGTTAATTATCAATACCCATAAAAAGTGGTAAATTAAGCACATAAAAGAAAATTTTATTGTTCTAATATTTTCTCAAACAGAAGCTCTGATTCAGGGCTAACATCTCTAATTCTCTTGGTCTTTTCTTCATGGTTAGAAGATAGCTGCATTGGGACTGGCCATCAAATGTCTACCAATTAAAAAAAGCTAGAAGATGATAGGACTAGACACATGTTGTGTGTATTTTTTTATATGAGAAATGCAATGAATTTCCAAAAACCTTGGAATCAGACATACTGAAGTTCAGGTCCTGGCTCTAAAAGGGATAAACTCATCCAAGTCCCTGAACACTTCAAGGTCTCCTTCTGACCCTTTATTTTCTCATTTATTGATATTGACATTTTATGCTGGTTACCCCACAGCTAATAAACATCGTTAGGGTGAATGATGGTAGTAAGCTGAAAAGTAAAAGAGAAATATAGAGCCTATTCTTACTATGCAGGAATGTCAGTTTCACTGGTTCTGAATACATTGGATCTTTCTTTCTCGATGCCTCCCTTCTTATGGATCATGATTTCACAGCATAGGCCCTGAAATTTAACCTCACTGTTCATATATATATTTGCTTCATAGGGAATTCATTCTTTCATTAAATATTTCCTAACCACTGACCACTGTATATATGTTCAAATTTATATATTCAGTGTACAGTATATAAATATATATGAACATATAAATATATATGAACATATATATGTTCAAATTTATATATTCAGTGTACAGTATACAGTGGTCAGTGGTTAGGAAATATTTAATGAAAGAATGAATTCCCTATGAAACCTGAATAAGTTTGGAGAAAATTAATTAAATTTATAATACCGATTCAATAAAGACAGTACTTCAGGGAATTATCAAGCCACTTTTCATAAAAAATAGGCAGAGGCTGGAGAAAAAAATTGGGATTCAGAGACATAGTTTTTCATCCATAGGGAACTGGGTTGGTGCCTGGTATAAAAGGTCCCCCTAAGCACTGCGGAGTGGCCCAGTGACTTCTAACTTTGCTAGGCCTAAACATTTGAAACATCTACCCTGATTGGCTGAATATTGCTAGTAATGGCCCTTGGATCCCTAGAACATTTCTTAAGTGTCTGTCTTCCTTCTCAAAAAATTAATAAGAAAAAACTCTGAAAAGGTGTTGATTGTAAAAAATAGTTTTTCAATATATTTAAATTCCCACAAAACTTCTAGATAGAAGAAGCAAACATCGTGGACTTCATTTTCAGAAACAAAAAAGAGACATTCTTAAATCTAACAGCAATATATGGTGGGGAAAATGGTGATAACCTAAAAATTTCATATACATCTCAGTGCTAGAGGGCAAAAGAGGTAGATAAGGGGACCAGTTCAAGAAGCCCCGACAATCATGAGATCTTCAAATGAATATGACCCCTTAGAATAAGGGGTCGATATGAGAACTGACAAATTGAA